>JAFIRS010003644.1:0-122790 GCA_018342105.1 Gonioctena quinquepunctata | reverse complement strand
CTTCAAGCTTTCTTCCAGATTTCTAGCATTTTCTTCCAGGCTTCTTTGAATTTTCTAGAAGCTTCTCTTCCAGATTTCTAGAATTTTCTTGAAGCTTCTCTTCCAGATTTCTAGAAAGCTTCTCTTCCAGATTTCTAGAATTCTGTTGCAGTTCTTCTTTCACGGATTTAGTAGTTTCTTCGAGTTTATTCATTACCAAACTTAAATCACCTCCGGGAACTTCGAATAAAAATGTTTCGGGGTCCTCACCTTCTTGTATAAGTCCTTCTGCAAGTCTTTCCTGGAGTACTTGCTTTTTACCTGTTATTTCCAGTTCCCTTTCCTCCAATTCCTGTTTCAATTCCGCTACCTTCAAATCCGCAAGGCGCACTTTTCTTGAACACATTTTGTCTTTGACGAGGTATCAGTCTGTTTTACACGAAAAGTTATCAGTTTGTTGAAAATTCACTTCGCGAATTCTTTTCCACGGGCCACCAGTCTATTGTCTGTTTCACGCGAAGAGTGTATCAGTTTATATTCCCACGCACAATTGTCCACTTCGCGAAAACCGGGCCACTGTCTATTTTCTGTTTCACGCGAACAGCGTATCAGTTTATATTCCCACGCACAATTGTCCACTTCGCGAAAACCGGGCCACTGTCTATTTTGGGCGTACAGAAAGGTCTATCAATTTATTTTTCTGACTATCCACTCCACGATCACTTGTTTATTTTCAAAATCTCACTTCCGACACCAATTGTAACGTAAATAAACTTAACTTGGTTTAACTAATTTATTTAACACTTAATCTACAGCTTAATTTATATTACTACGCCACTGAATAGCTCGATCGTATGGGCTCGTTCAGACTGTCGACTCCACTTGAGGGTTGCCTATTTATCTCCGATACAGCATTCTCGATGTTTCGAATTCGGGTAGTTGGCGACCGGCATGTTCCAATTGTTTCCAATATCGACCGTTGCTCTCCACGGCCGAGCGACTGGACTGTTCTCGAACATCTCCGGGGATGACCTCATCGCTGTCGACGGCAACGCGCGAGGCGACAGGTCCGGCCTAGGTCCGTTACAATATACATTACTATGGTAAATGTTCTCAGAAAATGCAAAGAAACGTTGAGTTAATATTTAATCTACAATTGATTTGTTGAATATATAAACAGGATGTTCATAAAATCAGATGTGGAATCATTTTAATCGTGGATTTTTCAATTCACAGAAAAATATTTTTATCAATATTCAATTGAGAATGTTTCCCTTTTCAACATCTACAATATTTTGAGAAAGTTGTAGAATCTTTAAATTATATGCGTAGATGCCTATTTATTGCTATTTTAAGATAACTTATATACCTGAGTGACCTACGGAAAATTTTAGCCCATCAAAAGGTATTTCATAGAGGAGTGGGGAAGGGGGTAGGAGGACCTGGGCCTTACTACCTGTTATTTCTTTGCATTTTCTGAGACCATTTACCATAGTAATGTGAATTTCTTTATACCATCAGAAAGTAGAGATTTCAACGAACAAAAAGCCCACCGACTTTTTTTAAAACGCTGATATTTTGACGGGAGAATTTTCGATTGAAAATTAGGGTGCTTTTTCGATATTAAGTCAAAATAAGGTGTAAAAATTAATATTTTAAATCAAAAAAATTACAGTGTGTTTGGGACATAAAAAGGTAAGTTTTCACCAAATTTCGTGGATAAAAAAGTTTTTTTGTAAAAGATAAAAATAAAAAAAACTTGAGAGGTGTCAAGGGACACCCGGATGGAACGAAGTTCCTTTCGATTAATTAGTGAAGGAATTGTAATAATTTTTTTTTTTTAAGTTATAATAATATTTTTTTATTATTAACAAATATAATGTAATATATATTTAATCAGTAGGCTCAATTTTAGTACATACGCATTGATATTGTAATATTAAAATATAATTTGCTTTTAAATTTATTAGAGTTATGACGCGTACACTTGCTAAACACACAATAATGGAGAGATTATAACGCGCATGACTTGGTTAGCACAATAGTACAGAGAGGTTATAATGCGTACTTGCTAAAAATACATAAGCATTTATTATTGTCTGTATAAAATCTCTACTTACCTAACTCCATCAGCAATATCCGGAACTTGTGCAGAAACACTGTCAGGATTCATTATTGTTATTATTTTTTATTATTCATTATGTACAAAAAACCTGTATACACTCAACAAAAATAATCGTCGCGACACCACACTGTTCAATGCGAAATAGAAAGACGAAACGAAAATAACTGGCTTGCTTTCTATGAGAGAGAGAGAGAGAGAGAGAGAGACAGACAGAAAAACACGCGCACGCCGCACGGCTCACAACTATAGCAAAAAGTGTCGTTACAACTTTTGGTCTTAATTTATTCCGTCTAGTCCCCTTTCGCAACTTGCGATAAGGAACTTCGTTCCAAAAATCCAAAAACTTGGATATTTGAACTTTCAACATGAATTTTGGGGTTATGTGAAAAAAGTGTGGATACAAAAGTTGTACCATTCAACTTTTTACCATAGGACTTGTAGTTTTGCCAGAAATCGAAATAAACCCTCTTTTAACCTTGAAACTCACCCCCTTCCACTTCCCGACCTCAGATCACCCGTAAATTATTTTTCCTTTCATGTTTGTTATATTTTGTTCCTTTTCCAGAGGGTTTCATCCTACTATTATTTTTTTTGGTTTCAAAAATTATCGACCCTGGTCTACAAAGAAAACGATATATACTACAATACCCCGTAATGAGTATTTATTCTGAAATTCAAGTGTTTATTCTGGAATTGAACACTCCGGAAGTACAATACCTCTCCATTCGGATTTCCGGGCGAGAGGTACTCGAGGGGACTCAACATTAAAGATTAATTTTTGCAACATCCGCGGACTCAACAAGAACATCAATGACGCCCACCATCACCTACAGACGAAAAAACCGGATATTCTGGCTCTAACAGAAACACAAGTGAACTCGTCCACCAACAAGGTCCATATGCTTTGTCCTGGTTACGAACTCCATTCTCGATTCAGGTTCAAAGGTGGAGTCTGCCTTCACGCTAAGGCTAACCTTTCATGCCAGCGTGAAGAGAGTTTGGAACCGAAAGACTTTGATGTGATGTGGTTCAAGCTATCTGATACCAAACTGACCAAGTTCCTCTGCTGCCTTTACCTATCACCTAATGAACCTTCATATAACGACCTCTTTGAGTTTTTATCACTCAAACTGGACTACATTCAGGAGAACCATCCAACAGCTGAAACCATAATCATGGGAGACTTTAATGTACATAACGCTGCCTGGCTCAAATTCTCTAACAAAACAGATGATGCGGGTCGTCAAGCCGAGGCCTTCGCCATCACTCATGGTCTAGAATAACTGGTCGAGCTACCAACCCGCCTCCCTGATGTCAACAACCAGTCTGCCAATACACTAGATCTTTTCCTCACCACCAATCCTGACCCGTATAGAATAGAAGTTTGTGCCCCACTTGGAAACTCTGATCACACCCTCATCTCCACAACATGCTCTTTCCATTTACCATCGAGCTGCACAATACCACCCCGTCTCATGTGGCATTACAATTCGGCCGACTGGGAAGGTCTTCGTATGTTTTTCTCAGCGTTTCCATGGAAGAGAGTTTGTTTCTCTTCAGTAGATCCAACACAATGTGCTGAGACAATTTCTGAAATCATCATGTTGGGGATGCAAACTTACATACCGAATACAGAAAGAAGAACATCATCCGATAAGACCTGGTTTAACAGAAACTATTCTAGAGCTGTGGCTTCCAAACAGGCAGCATACCATCGATGGCTAAAAAATCCGGGCCCTGAGACCAGAGCAGCATATGTCGAGGCTAGAGGCATATGCAAAGAGACAATAGAATGCTCAAAAGACGCCCACAATGCCAAAATAAGATCAAAACTTGTTGAATGTCCTAACGGATCCCGTTCATTTTGGTCTTTCGCCAAAGCTGTGGGAAGAAACTTCACTTCCAGCTCATTTCCTCCTCTAACCAAAGAAGATGGAACACTAGCAACGACTGCCCAGGAAAAAGCCAATATCTTTGCGCACCTATTTGCTGGAAATTCTACTCTGGATTCATCGGGAAAACAACCCCCGAACATTACACCTATTGACAGTCACATGCCCGAGATCACCTTTCGCCAACGTACTATCAGAAAGATTTTGCTGGGTCTCAACACCAACAAAGCCTGTGGATCTGACGGAATCCCGCCGATTGTTCTCAAGAAATGTGCCCCCGAACTAACACCTGTTCTTTGCAAGTTGTTCAACCACTCTTACAATTTGGGGGTATTTCCGTCCAATTGGAAAATTGCAAGAGTACAGCCAGTCCCTAAAAAAGGCAAAAAGGCCCTACCTAGCAACTACAGACCTATCGCACTGCTATCTATTATTTCGAAGGTCATGGAAAAAGCCATTAACATCGAGCTCATGAAATATCTGGAAGACTCAGGAATTGTCAACGATAGGCAATATGGCTTCCGCCATCAGAGATCAACTGGTGACCTGCTCGCTTACGTCTCACATATATGGCAGCTATCTATTGAAAAGTATGGAGAAACTTTAGCTGTAGCATAAGATATCTCCAAGGCGTTCGATCGAGTTTGGCACCAGGGACTCCTCGCCAAGCTTCCGTCTTATGGCTTGCCCCCTCAGCTGTGTTCTCTGCTTGCTAGTTTTCTCTCAAACAGGTCTCTCCATGTAGTGGTCGATGGAGTTTCATCTGACACTCTACTCATAAATGCTGGTGTTCCGCAAGGATCTATTCTCGCACCAACACTATTTCTACTTCACATTAACGACCTGTTGAAAGCAACTTCATGTCCCGTACACAGCTTTGCCGATGATAGTACCCTCCATACCGCTTTCTCTTCCAGGGCCCCTATATCAGCCCGTGAAACCAGAAATGAACGAGGAAGAAATGTTAATAATATAAATATGGACTTAGCAACAATTCTCGAATGGGGATCTAATAACTTGGTAGAATTCAATGCAAACAAAACACAAGCATGTCTTTTCTCTAGAAAAGCCGATCTCACTGTGCCTAACATAACTTTGTCAGGAGTAACCATACCACTGAAGTCATCCATATCGATGCTTGGTATTGCAATTCGTCTCGTCGGTGATGCCTCGCTTACAAACTCGCTCACTTGTCTGGAACACCGTAGAAAAGTTGGCGATTTGTCTCTATTTTATAGATATTTTCATGGGCGATGCTCTTCTGAAATATCAACAATCGTTCCTGCTTTGGCAGTCTCTTCGAGATTAACCCGTCAAGTTCAGTCATCACACCCCTTCGTGGTCACTTTGGAGACCTGCAGAACATCACTTTCCAAAGACTCGTTCATCCAACGAACAGCGAGGCTTTGGAACTCATTGCCTAGGGAGGTGTTCCCCGAGGCATACAACCTTCAGAAATTTAAGAAGAACACCAACTCCTACCTTCTTTCCCTTGGTTCCCACGATGTTCTCTGAACATTACAGGATATCCCTTTTCGTGGGAACCAGAACATAAAAAAAAAAAAAAAAAATTAAATATCAGTGGAATTGAAAATAGTACGCGATAATTGTATTCAGTGCACATTTTGCCATAATAATATGCATGGTAATGTTAGCTCTGTGTAAGCAGGGAATCTCTATCCGAAGAGAAATAGCCAATCATAACATTTTAAATTTTAAAAGATGTGTAGTGATTGGCTCAAAAATTGTAGTTTGACACAGCCGCGTTCCGCATAGTCTGAAAGTACGCTTAGAATGCTAACTTTGCAGAATGCCGTCCTCAGAAATATCAAATTCAATTTGTTTGCCAATTGTGATTACCTCTAAAAAAATCGTTTCAACCCATCAATATTTTATTGTTTTGCTATTTGCTTTCGTTTCTTGCACTTTATTCAATACATTTTTTTTACCCATTCGCTTCAGTTCACGGCAGTTTACCGCTGGCGACAGACGAAGCTTGTTGAACGCAGCTTATCTCTGCATTCATTCTGTCAATCCATCCATTACCAGCATAACCTAACATAAGCCTGTATTGTATTGCCTCCGTCGATGGTTAACACTTATTTGCTTTCATATTTTATTCATAAAAATGGATGATGAATGTTTTGAAATAGTTGAAGTCATTAAAAGACGTGGACACATAGTAGAATATTCTTATGTGCCACATAAGTAACCTGATGGCTTTGATCTTTCGACTTTGAGAAGTGTAGGTTCGGATTATAGTCCCATTCTGGCAGCTAATCGATAGTAGTTGGTGGTATACTTGTATGGTTTATCAATTCTATTCGAATTTCCACTTGGCATTTTATAGATTTCTTAAATTCAGCTCCAAAATAAATTATTTGAAAAGAGTAAATTGTATCATGTCATGCTCATCCGAATCGATTCGGGCTTCAATATCTGACAATAGACTAAGTTACTTTGAGGAATTCATTTTTGGTAACTTTGATTTCGTTGTAGACATTTAGTCTTATTAGACAAATATTGTAGTAATCTCGCCACTCATTGTGGGACGGTAGGTATAAACTGGGACAAAAAATGCCCAGGCAACTTAATTGGTGCCAAAATAGGTAATGTAGAGTGTATAGTAGACCTGTTTACCGACTTGTTCATTCCCTGACTATGTGAACATACATGAAGCTATAATTAGATTATTATTTACTAGAAAGTATTCCCTGAATGTTCAAGTATTTTGAACACATTTTGCTGGTCACCTTCAGGTGAAATTTAACCTAATAAATAACTCTATTGACCCATGAGGCTGTGAAGGTGTATTTGAAGTTCATAACAAGTAATTTCATACTATGCACGACGCCTATTAAGTTTATGGTTTTTGAAGGAGATCAGGTGGTCTCAGTTACAGTATTTATAACTTGAATTAAAACTTTGGAGTAGAATATTTGGTCAGAAATAGGTAAATTCGGACTTCTTCAAGCCATTTTTAACCCTCTGCTTGGTATTATTCTCCTATAATGTTAGTTGGGCTTTCTCCCTAACGTCACCATCGACGTGACGGTTTCAGGAAGTTGATCTCTCACCACTGAATAAGATTTTTCCCAAATATATAATAACGAACAATCAAAGAGATCGTCCGCCATCTTGGAGCCGCCACTATGATTTTATGAATTTTGCCAAAAAATTCATAATCTTCGACCTCGAACACCCCCACATACCAGTTTTGAATCGAATCGGACCGTATTTACAAAACTCCTTCGGCCATCTTGAATTCATGAATTTTGATAGAAAAAATCATAATCTCCGACCCTGAAATCCCCCACATACCAATTTTGAATAGAATCGGACCATAATCACAGAGATCGTCCGCCATCTTGGAGCCGCCATTGTGATTTTATGAATTTTGACAAAACATTCATAATCTTCGACCTTGAACAGCCCCCACATACTAGTTACTCTTCCGCCATCTTGACTTTATGAATTTTGACAAAAAAATCATAATCTCCAAACTTTTGTTATGTGAAAATTAATGTTTTTACTTGATGAGCTATATACCTACCCCAATTTCTCTAAAAAATTTCGACAAATTATTAATGTATTAGGATTGTTATCCATCCGATTTCAGATTTGAAAGCATCAATTGACTCATCGTGAAAATTGAAATCTAGGGAGTGTGTCTAAAAAATGTTATCATTTCAAAAAAATTACTTCTTTTACAATTAGTGGTTTTGGGAATATTAAACCGCCATAGTTTCTCACCTAGGCGGAAAACACAGTCATATAATATTTTTTACTCATCATTCATGTTCATTAGATTGGTTGAAGTGAGTACAACGCACTCTAGATGCAAAAATGAATAATACGTTGACACCCGGAATACCTATATCTTTTTATCTCTTCGTAATATTGGTCCAATACCTTTAGCCTGTCATGAAGAAAGTTTAGTTTTCCTGATAATATAGAAAATGATTGAATTTATATGGCACTCTCCAACTCCAGTGTTCTGTGATCCCTCCCACATCTGACTGACCTGAAAAAATATTTCGATTGTGGTGTGATGGAAGAAAATTAATATATTTCTTCTTACTACTCATTCCAAGAATAACTTGAGAAATCAAAACCATATTCAAACGCAACAAAAGAGGTAGTAATAAATATTGACATGTTTACTCCATTTTAAAAATCACCTCTATTCCAATAAACGAGGGTAATCTATCTTGCCATCGAATGGAAAAGTTTCTACGATTTCCAGAAAGGTGGAAATGAATGGCACCGTTTGTATAACTGAATGTTGAATGCGAGCTGTTTATACTGAAGCAATGAAGAGGAGGTGATAAATGGTGATTGTCGTTGCCACACGCGAAAAAGTAGATTGTCTGTAGAAGTAGAAGTTTTGTGAACCCTTTAAGTACATACAACTGATATCATGACAACGTTATAATAATAGTAATTATTCACCCAACAAATTTACAGTTCTAGCTTTGTGTAAATCCAACGTGTACGTAGAATGAACACGAAGAATCTTTGACATTTGATACAAAGGGGAATGTCTATTGTCTCTGTCTTTCATTTTAATTTTTTCATCCTTATTCCCTATGATGAGCTAGATATTGTACTTCTACAGTAATGGACCACTGTGTATATTAGTCTGATTAATGAGTTGAAAAACGGGTTAATTCTTGTTCCCCGTTGGAAAAAAAAATTATGTCGATTTTTCAAAACTTTATACGATTGTTAATTAACAAATATTTATCCAATCTCTGTTTTTACAGAAGTCGACATAAAAGTTTATATAATTGACCTATAAATTGTTTGCTTCTTGGAGCCCTTCTTATATACATATTTAACAAGATCACTTGATAAAAGTTTATTAAAGTTTTATATTCTGTTCGTTATATTTTTTTTGAATGAACAAAAAATTAAATATTGGAAAAAAATTGTTAAAAAATTTTTTGTTGACAAATGTTATTATACAGCTGTTTTTGCATCTAATAATGGCATTAATTAACGTAGGAAAAAAATTTTTCACGTCATTTGTCAAGAAATTGTTCATAAACAAATAGACGAGCATAATTTTTTTTTAATTATTTCTCACCATTTTATTGTCAAGACAAAATTATGATTAAAAAAAAACCTTTAATATATTTTTTAATTGTTTATAATCGTTTTTTATATTTCGTTTGTTCAAATTATTAATTGAGACATTTTTCAGTCTTCAAAAATAATAATTGACATTCCTCCATAGGTTAACAAAAAAAATATTTTTTTATCAATAATTTCATTGTTTATTAAGTTAACAATTTGTGACGCTATGTCCATTTTTTTCCTAAAAGTAAAAAAAAGAACAAAAACAGCCATATACAACAAAGTAATGAAAAAAAAAACTTTCATTTTTTATAACATTTTTAAATATTACACGAAACCGAAATCAAAGTGGCCTCTTAATTTTTCAAGTAACAACTAGATATAACTTTCAAATTATAAGAGATTCAGGACATTTTTGTAATGGAATGATCAATCTTTGATATGGATAAAAATCCAAGTTTGTTACTATTGCTAATCAGCTGTTTTATGTATTTGTTTATAAAAAATTTTTTTTTTTTCATTTTCGTACTTTTTTTGACTTATAACTTGTTAAAAATGAAAATATAGCTGTGAACCGGACTATTTTGTTTGGTGATGGAATATCTGCCGAATCCTTCACATCATACCCATATCTCTCATCGTTTAAATTATAAACGTATTTTAATCAATATTTATCTAACTCGTGTTCCGTTATATCCGATATTTCATTTTATATTACAGCACTCATTTATATTAAGCAATATCTTTACTTTCTATTTATTGTAATGAATTATAGTAGCTTCTTACTGAAGGTGCCTCTATTGTTTATTTAAAAAAACATTAATTTTCTAATCAAATTATGGAATTTAACTTGATTTTTTTTCAGTTTTCTCAGCTGTATCTTCAAAATTTTAAAATTTACTTATATTTTTATACTTTCAGCTTATAGGGAATGGCGCAAACTCATGAACTAAGGCTGTTTTTACTATATCTTTGTTGTTAATCATAGACGCTATAATCCGTTGGAATAAGAAAGATAAGAGATATGGGTATGATGTAAAGTTTATTTGGCAGATGTTTGCTCACTAAACAAAATTGTCTGGTTCACAGCCATATTTTGATTTTTTAGCAAGTTGTGAGTTAAAAAAGTACGAAAATTAAAAAAAAATGTATAAACAAATGCATGTAACAGCTGATTAGCAATAGAAACAAACTTGGATATTTATCCATTCCAAAGATGAATCAATCCTTCACAAAAATGTCCCGGATGTCCATTATCGTATCTCTTGTAATTTAAAAGTTATATCTATTTGTTACTTGAAAAATTAAGAGGTCACTTTGATTTCGGTATCGTGTAATAATCAAAAATGTTATAAAAATTAAAGACAATTTTTTCCAAAACTAGTTATATATGGCTATTTTTGTAATTCTTTTCACTTCCAGGAAAAAAATAAAACGAGGATTACAAATTGTTTATAACAAATTGTTAACTTAACAAACAATGAAATTATAGATAGAAAAAATATTTTTTTTGTTAACCTATAGAGAAAGGACAATTATGCATTGAAAAGAGAAAAAAAATCTCAACTAATTATTTAAACAAACGAAATATAAAAAAACGATTATAAACAATTTTAAAAAAAAAAAAATTTTTTTTTAAATCATTTTGTCTTCACAATAAAATGGTTATAGATAATGGATTTCAAATATTATACTTGTCTATTTTTTATAAACAATTTCTTGACAAATGAAGTATTTTTTTTATACGTTAGTTAAAGCCATTGTTAGATGCAAAAGCAGCTGTATAATAACAGTTGTCAACAAAAATTTGTTTAACACATTTTTTTAATATTTCATTTTTTTCTTCATTTGAAAAAATTATAACAAACAAAATATAAAACTTTAATAAGCTTTTGTCACGTGATCTTGTTAAATATGTAGTACACAGTGCTTTTCTTTAATGTCCCCCCACTCTTATTTTTTGAACGGGTCAACTCAAAAAATTTAAACTTGGGAGAATGAAATTGATGCATGAATACTATATTTTGGAGTAAAATTGACAGATGAAACTTTCAAGATGGATACTGGGCGCCACCTGGGGAAAAAAATTTATTGTGACACATCCTTTTGAAGTTCCTGACGAATACTTCACAACCTCAGAATGTAGAGTCAATATCTTCATCTACTACAAAATGGCGGAACATTTAATAATTACCTGAATACAAACACATTAATATCGATACATCTGGAAATATTTGTTTTTCTCTGCCATATGGCAATCCCAACAACCCGATAAGGTTTGATAGGTTATTTTTTGTTTAAACAAAAAATGACAAGAAATGTCAGTACGACAACGAACATCATTGTTCAGTTGAAATATTCCCATTTAGTTTCCGGTTTTACTAGTAAATAGGTACCACGTAAAGTATCTCTAAAATGGTCAATTCTCGTCCATTGGAAGAAAAAATCGAAGTGATTTTTATTTACGGTGCGACGCGTAATTTTCACGAAACCGAAAGAATGTTTAATGATCGTTTCCCGAATCGTCCTATCTGTAGAAAATATTTAAGGGAACTTGTAACCAAATTCACAACTACCGGTAGTGTACCGAACAAAAAGCCCCCAGTTCATCCGTCCATTCCGGAAGAACAGCAAGTTCAAATAATTGGTGAGATGATAGTAAATCCTCAACAGTCTACTTCCTCCGTCGCGAATGTTTGTGAGGTGTGTCCTTCTACTGTGTGGAGACTTTTGAAGAGGAATAAGTATCATCCATACAAAAATGCTACACCAGTTAACTGAAGATGACCCTGATCCAGGAACAGAATTCTGCGAAATTATGAAGGAAACCATTGCAAGGCATCCTACTTATCTCCACAATATTTGTTTCAGTGGCCAATCTACATTTTATCTCAACGGCAAGGTTCACAGACAAATTTGCCGTTATTGGACTGACACAGACCCTCACATTTTCCGGGAAACTCATACTCAAAATCCAAAAAAAATTTACGTCTGGGCATTCATTTAACAATATTTAACAGGAAACTGTATCTGAATATGCTGGAAAATACTGTTGACCCTCTAATCACCGAAATCGTCGAAGCGAATCCTAATGAATTCGATATGGATATTGTAATAATAATAAAAATTTCAAAAAATCAAAATGAAATCAAAAGAAGATTAAATGACTACATCACTAGCTTGCCTCGTACAGAGATACATAATTTATTATATTCCTAATCATCCCAACAGAAACATTTTTCCGTTTTTTATATAAATATCCCCTATGACATAACAACCTTCCCAAAAATTTGTCATTTTATTATATCGTAAATGTAATTTTATTTTGAAGAACAAACAGTTCATATATATGTTTATATTAATGTAAGTGTATAAAATTGTATATCTATGTTTCGCAAACACCTAGTGTTAAATATTAATATTGTATTTTATTATTTCACTACTTCTGCCTATGTTTATATATTGTACCTGAAGTTAATAAAAATTATATTATTTAAAAAAAAATATATTATTCCAACAAGATGGAGCACCACCACATTACTACGGACAAGTAAGAAACTATTTGGATAATACTTTCCCCGATCGTTGGATTGGCCGTCGAGGTCCTACGGCCAGCCCGCTCGCCAGATTTGACACCTGTAGACTTTTTTTATGGGGGTTATTTGAAGCAAAAGGTGTACGAAACTGAACCTGTTTCAATATTGGATATACGGCAGAGAATAATAAATATTTGTAGAAATATCGGATAGCCTGTTCTCCTGTCAAGCAGTTGAAGGCAACCATTTCGAGCATCTTCTGAACTGAACTCAGCTTCTTTCCTCGAATTATGAAGTTAAACGTCGATGTATTCAGGCAATTATTAAATGTTCCGGCATTTTGTAGTAGGTGAAGATATTGACTTTATATTCTAGGGTTGTGAAGTATTCGTCAGGAGCTCCAAAAAGATGTGTCACAAGACAGTTCAATTTTTTTCCCCAGGTGGTGCCCAGTCGCCATCTTGAAAGTTTCATTTGTCAATTTTACTCCCAAATATAGAATTCATGCATCAATTTCATTATCCCAAGTTTCAATTTTTTTAGTTCACCCGTTCAAAAAATAAAAGGGGGGGGGGCATTGAAGAAAAGCACTGTATAAGAGTGGCTCCAAGAAGCAAAACATTCATAGGGCACAATTCTTGGTCCAATATTGTTTGTCCTATTTATAAATGACATAGCAGCACATGTAAAGAAGTGCAACATAAAACTTTTTGCTGATGACACTATACTATATTACTCGGGAACACCTGAAGATATAGAGCATAACATAAACTCTGATCTCTTAAGATTGGATACTTGGCTATGTGACAACAGTCTGAAAATCAATTTAAAAAAAAGTAAGTTCATGTTATTAGGTAATAGAATGCAAGTCAAGCAGCTAAATCAAAATAGCAACTTGTGTATACATATGAATAAGGAAAAAATTGAACATGTTAAAGAATACAAATATCTAGGAGTTATATTGGATCAGGAGTTGAACATGAATGCCAATGTAAACTATATTAAAAAGAAAGTAGCCAAAAAAATATATTACCTCTAAGGCTGAATAATAAAGTCTGTGAATTCTCCAAATTCACCATATATAAATCTGTCATTGCACCTCATTTTAATTATTGTAGTACCATCTTATTTTTCCTTAATAATGAACAACTGAATACTTTTCAAAAACTACAAAATAGGGCCATGAGAGCAATATTAAATTGTAGTAAGCGAACACCTATTAAGGAAATGTTAGATACCCTGTCACTGATGTCAATTAGACAAAGAATAAACTATAATATGTTAGTGATCATCTTCAAACTAAAAAATAACATGTTACTATCTTTCAGATCAATTAACATACATAAGAAATATACATGAATATAATACACGTAGACGAAACATTAATGATTTTTACATTAACCCAAACATAAAACCTGAAATATTATTCAGCAAAGGATTGATACTGTTTAATAATCTACCAAGTGAATTAAAAAAAATATCATCAGTAAATGTATTCAAAAATGAATGCTCTAAATATGTTAGAACTATAGTTCATGGTTGAAAACTAGGATGTGTTATCTTTTTTATAAGTAGTTTTAGATATGTATATTATTTTTTTCTTGTGTTAGTATTAGAATAGTATGAGAATTAGTATTAGTGAAATGTGAAGAGCTTCTGCTAATAAAGGGTTTTATATATAGGTCAATTATTTAAACTTTTATGTCGACTTTTGTAAAAACCGAGATTGGATAAAAGTTTGTTAATTGAATTCGTATAACTTTTTGAAAAATCGACATAATTTTTTTTCCAACGGGGCTCAATTCTTTCAAGTGTCCCGATAACACCAAGATTTTGTCAAATTTATAAATTAATATTTTAATATTAAAAAAAAAAATTGTGCGAAATACTGTCTCCAGCGGTGTGGCGCTCATGTCGTAACGCGCAGCCTATTTTCGGCGTTGAATAAAAATTATTAATAATGGAGATAGAATTCCGAGAGTCAGAACTTTTTTATTGGCAATTTCCTCCTCTTTGAGGATCTTTTTTCAAAAGTTCTTAAATATCAATAGATTTTGAGTTATTTTCCCAAAACTCCTTACTTTTTTTTCATCTTATTTTGTTAATAACAATTGCACTTTTTTATGTGCTAATAAATAAATAAATTTATCACTCAAACTGGACTACATTCAGGAGAACCATCCAACAGCTGAAACCATAATCATGGGAGACTTTAATGTACATAACGCTGCCTGGCTCAAATTCTCTAACAAAACAGATGATGCGGGTCGTCAAGCCGAGGCCTTCGCCATCACTCATGGTCTAGAACAACTGGTCGAGCTACCAACCCGCATCCCTGATGTCAACAACCAGTCTGCCAATACACTAGATCTTTTCCTCACCACCAATCCTGACCCGTATAGAATAGAAGTTTGTGCCCCACTTGGAAACTCTGATCACACCCTCATCTCCACAACATGCTCTTTCCATTTACCATCGAGCTGCACAATACCACCCCGTCTCATGTGGCATTACAATTCGGCCGACTGGGAAGGTCTTCCTATGTTTTTCTCAGCGTTTCCATGGAAGAGAGTTTGTTTCTCTTCAGTAGATCCAACACGATGTGCTGAGACAATTTCTGAAATCATCATGTTGGGGATGCAAACTTACATACCGAATACCGAAAGAAGAACATCATCCGATAAGACCTGGTTTAACAGAAACTGCTCTAGAGCTGTGGATTCCAAACAGGCAGCATACCATCGATGGCTAAAAAATCCGGGCCCTGAGACCAGAGCAGCATATGTCGAGGCTAGAGGCATATGCAAATAGACAATAGAATGCTCAAAAGATGCCCACAATGCCAAAATAAGATCAAAACTTGCTGAATGTCCTAACGGATCCCGTTCATTTTGGTCTTTCGCCAAAGCTGTGGGAAGAAACTTCACTTCCAGCTCATTTCCTCCTCTAACCAAGGAAGATGGAACACTAGCAACGACTGCCCAGGAAAAAGCCAATATCTTTGCGCACCTATTTGCTGGAAATTCCACTCTGGATTCATCGGAAAACAACCCCGAACATTACACCTATTGACAGTCACATGCCGAGATCACCTTTCGCCAACGTACTATCAGAAAGATTTTGCTGGGTCTCAACACCAACAAAGCCTGTGGATCTGATGGAATCCCGCCGGTTGTTCTCAAGAACTGTGCCCCCGAACTAACACCTGTTCTTTGCAGGTTGTTCAACCACTCTTACAATTTGGTGGTATTTCCGTCCAATTGGAAAATTGCAAGAATACAGCCAGTCCCTAAAAAGGCAAAAAGGCCCTACCTAGCAACTACAGACCTATCGCACTGCTATCTATTATTTCAAAGGTCATGGAAAAAGCCATCAACATCGAGCTCATGAAATATCTGGAAGACTCAGGAATTGTCAACGATAGGCAATATGGCTTCCGCCATCAGAGATCAACTGGTGACCTGCTCGCTTACGTCTCACATATATGGCAGCTATCTATTGAAAAGTATGGAGAAACTTTAGCTGTGGCATTAGATATCTCCAAGGCGTTCGATCGAGTTTGGCACCGGGACTCCTCGCCAAGCTTCCGTCTTATGGCTTGCCCCTCAGCTGTGTTCTCTGCTTGCTCGTTTTTTCTCAAACAGGTCTCTCCATGTAGTGGTCGATGGAGTTTCATCTGACACTCTACTCATAAATGCTGGTGTTCCGAAGGATCTATTCTCGCACCAACACTATTTCTACTTCACATCAACGACCTGTTGAAAGCAACTTCATGTCCATTACACAGCTTTGCCGATGATAGTACCCTCCATACCGCTTTCTCTTCCAGGGCCCCTATATCAGCCCGTGAAACCAGAAATGAACGAGGAAGAAATGTTAATAATATAAATATGGACTTAGCAACAATTCTCGAGTGGGGATCTAATAACTTGGTAGAATTCAATGCAAACAAAACACAAGCATGTCTTTTCTCTAGAAAAGCCGATCTCACTGTGCCTAACATAACCTTTCCGAGGGAAAATCACGTGAGGTCCATTGCCAAAAGTGCATCCCAAAAACTTGGTTTTTTGTTTCGTGCCAAGAGCTATTTCACCCCCACTCAGCTGCTTATGATCTATAAGGCACAGATCCGACCTGTCCTGGAATACTGTTCCCATATTTGGAGCGCGGCACCTAAACATATCCTGAGGCTATTGGATTCTGTCCAAAAAAGGGCAATTCGTCTCGTCGGTGATGCCTCGCTTACAAACTCGCTCACTTGTCTGGAACACCGTAGAAAAGTTGGCGATTTGTCTCTATTTTATAGATATTTTCATGGGCGATGCTCTTCTGAAATATCAATAATCGTTCCTGCTTTGGCAGTCTCTTCGAGACTAACCCGTCAAGTTCAGTCATCACACCCCTTCGTGGTCACTTTGGAGACCTGCAGAACATCACTTTCCAAAGACTCGTTCATCCAACGAACAGCGAGGCTTTGGAACTCATTGCCTAGGGAGGTGTTCCCCGAGGCATACAACCTCCAGAAATTTAAGAAGAACACCAACTCCTACCTTCTTTCCCTTGGTTCCCACGATGTTCTCTGAACATTACAGGATATCCCTTTTCGTGGGAACCAGAACATAAAAAACAAAAAAAAAATGCTCGAAAGATTTTTTTTTGACGTCATTCCGAATCGAATGAGCTATCGTACATATTTTTAGGACCAGGAACAAGAATTAACCCGTTTTTTAACTTGTTAATCAGACTATATGGTTCTCTGAATTCCATTAAGTGTATGACTCAAAAGTTCAGACCGACATCGCCTTTCATTTCAATCTTCAAGGATTTAAGACTCTTGAAAATCTTTTCCTGGTCCCAAAACTCTGATCATTCTACCTCATTATTTTCGATTGTCTTTGGTAGTATTTTCTCATATCCTTTCCATGTGTCCTGAATACTTCGCTAATGAGTCCCAATCCCGACCTCGCTTCATGTATTTAAATGAGATTTTTTCCTATTTGGGTCTTTCCTTCTTCATTTAAATGTGTTTTAACGAACGAGAACCGCATCTGAATTTCAAGTACATATTATACAAAATCAAGAAGTACGCCACTTTGGAAAAAGTCTAATGATTTCGGTTATGCAATGCTTTTAATGAAGTACAAGGTTATTTATTGGGAACAAAAACGGAACTTTATTCATAGGCCAGTAAATAGAGATATTCACCTCAAAATGGCTTGGAGGAAGGTGATTTTTTTCACAAGCTTTTATTTACTTTCACCTGCCCCGACGTGTGTAATCAAATCTTAAACTTCTATACTCTGTTCCTAATGAGAGAGAGTAATAAATCATTATCGAACTGTAAAACCAAGTCGTCTTCGCCTTATTCTATAGGCATACGAGGTTAAATCTAAAGTTGATGTCATTGGATAGCTTATGAAAAACTGAGATAGGAATGTGCAAGTATATATACGACGTCATGAATGAAACATTCAGAACTTTCCGGAGAACCCAAAAATGCAATAATATACTGGGTGACCCGTTAGAAAAAACAAAAGTTTATATCATAACTTCTTAATGCGACGTGCAATTGTTTTTCTATCTACATTTTCTGTCGGTTCAGAAAAAATGCTACAACTTTCCTATTTCAACCATTTTTCTAGCTCTTCAGGAGGATTTTTTTTTTATGTTCTGGTTCCCACGAAAAGGGATATCCTGTAATGTTCAGAGAACATCGTGGGAACCTAGGGAAAGAAGGTAGGAGTTGGTGTTCTTCTTAAATTTCTGAAGGTTGTATGCCTCGGGGAACACCTCCCTAGGCAATGAGTTCCAAAGCCTCGCTGTTCGTTGGATGAACGAGTCTTTGGAAAGTGATGTTCTGCAGGTTTCCAAAGTGACCACGAAGGGGTGTGATGACTGAACTTGACGGGTTAATCTCGAAGAGACTGCCAAAGCAGGAACGATTGTTGATATTTCAGAAGAGCATCGCCCATGAAAATATCTATAAAATAGAGACAAATCGCCAACTTTGTAAGCGAGGCATCACCGACGAGACGAATTGCCCTTTTTTGGACAGAATCCAATAGCCTCAGGATATGTTTAGGTGCCGCACTCCAAATATGGGAACAGTATTCCAGGACAGGTCGGATCTGTGCCTTATAGATCATAAGCAGCTGACTGGGGGTGAAATAGCTCTTGGCACGAAACAGAAAACCAAGTTTTTGGGATGCACTTTTGGCAATGGACCTCACGTGATTTTCCCAGGAAAGGTTATTGCTGATAGTAATACCAAGCATCGATATGGATGGCTTCAGTGGTATGGTTACTCCTGACAAAGTTATGTTAGGCACAGTGAGATCGGCTTTTCTAGAGGAAAGACATGCTTGTGTTTTGTTTGCATTGAATTCTACCAAGTTATTAGATCCCCATTCGAGAATTGTTGCCAAGTCCATATTTATATTATTAACATTTCTTCCTCGTTCATTTCTGGTTTCACGGGCTGATATAGGGGCCCTGGAAGAGAAAGCGGTATGGAGGGTACTATCATCGGCAAAGCTGTGTACTGGACATGAAGTTGCTTTCAACAGGTCGTTGATGTGAAGTAGAAATAGTGTTGGTGCGGAACACCAGCATTTATGAGTAGAGTGTCAGATGAAACTCCATCGACCACTACATGGAGAGACCTGTTTGAGAGAAAACTAGCAAGCAGAGAACACAGCTGAGGGGGCAAGCCATAAGACGGAAGCTTGGCGAGGAGTCCCTGGTTCCAAACTCGATCGAACGCCTTGGAGATATCTAATGCCACAGCTAAAGTTTCTCCATGCTTTTCAATAGATAGCTGCCATATATGAGACGTAAGCGAGCAGGTCACCAGTTGATCTCTGATGGCGGAAGCCATATTGCCTATCGTTGACAATTCCTGAGTCTTCCAGATATTTCATGAGCTCGATGTTGATGGCTTTTTCCATGACCTTGAAATAATAGATAGCAGTGCGATAGGTCTGTAGTTGCTAGGTAGGGCCTTTTAGGGACTGGCTGTACTCTTGCAATTTTCCAATTGGACGGAAATACCCCAAATTGTAAGAGTGGTTGAACAACTTGCAAGAACAGGTGTTAGTTCGGGGCACATTTCTTGATAACAATCGGCGGATTCCGTCAGATCCACAGGCTTTGTTGGTGTTGAGACCCAGCAAAATCTTTCTGATAGTACGTTGGCGAAAGGTGATCTCGGGCATGTGACTGTCAATAGGTGTAATGTTCGGGGTTGTTTCCCGATGAATCCAGAGTGGAATTTCCAGCAAATAGGTGCGCAAAGATATTGGCTTTTCCTGGGCAGTCGTTGCTAGTGTTCCATCTTCTTCGGTTAGGGGAGGACATGAGCTGGAAGTGGAATTTCTTCCCACAGCTTTGGCGAAAGAGCAAAATGAACGGGATCCGTTAGGACATTCAGCAAGTTTTGATCTTATTTTGGCTTTGTGGGCATCTTTTGAGCATTCTATTGTCTCTTTACATATGCCTCTAGCCTCGACATATGCTGCTCTGGTCTCAGGGCCCGGATTTTTTAGCCATCGATGGTATGCTGCCTGTTTGGAAGCCACAGCTCTAGAGCAGTTTCTGTTAAACCAGGTCTTATCGGATGATGTTCTTCTTTCGGTAATCGGTATGTAAGTTTGCATCCCCAACATGATGATTTTAGAAATTGTCTCAGCACATCGTGTTGGATCTACTGAAGAGAAACAAACTCTCTTCCATGGAAACGCTGAGAAAAACATACGAGGACCTTATCAGTCGGCCGA
This sequence comes from Gonioctena quinquepunctata, assembly GCA_018342105.1. Taxonomy (NCBI): domain Eukaryota; kingdom Metazoa; phylum Arthropoda; class Insecta; order Coleoptera; family Chrysomelidae; genus Gonioctena; species Gonioctena quinquepunctata. The sequence goes on along the minus strand of JAFIRS010003644.1, from coordinate 102,404 downwards.
ATTGTAATGCCACATGAGACGGGGTGGTATTGTGCAGCTCGATGGTAAATGGAAAGAGCATGTTGTGGAGATGAGGGTGTGGTCAGAGTTTCCAAGTGGGGCACAAACTTCTATTCTATACGGGTCAGGATTGGTGGTGAGGAAAAGATCTAGTGTATTGGCAGACTGGTTGTTGACATCAGGGATGCGGGTTGGTAGCTCGACCAGTTGTTCTAGACCATGAGTGATGGCGAAGGCCTCGGCTTGACGACCTGCATCATCTGTTTTGTTAGAGAATTTGAGCCAGGCAGCGTTATGTACATTAAAATCTCCCATGATTATGGTTTCAGCTGTTGGATGGTTCTCCTGAATGTAGTCCAGTTTGAGTGATAAAAACTCGAAGAGGTCGTTATATGAAGGTTCATTAGGTGATAGATAAAGGCAGCAGAGGAACTTAGTCAGTTTGGTATCAGATAGCTTGAACCACATCACATCAAAGTCTTTCGGTTCCAAACTCTCTTCACGCTGGCATGAAAGGTTAGCCTTGGCGTAAAGGCAAACTCCACCTTTGAACCTGAATCGAGAATGGAGTTCGTAACCAGGACAAAGCATATGGACCTTGTTGGTGGACGAGTTTACTTGTGTTTCTGTTAGAGCCAGAATATCCGGTTTTTCCGTCTGTAGGTGATGGTGGACGTCATTGATGTTCTTGTTGAGTCCGCGGATGTTGCAAAAATTAATTTTTAATGTTGAGTCCCCTCGAGTACCTCTCGCCCGGAAATCCGAATGGAGAGGTATTTTACTTCCGGAGTGTTTTACTCTAGGAGACTTCATCATTATTACTATTGTTCATCATTATTACTATTACCTGAAAATAAAGAAGGAATTGGGGAAAAGGAAAGAGGGAGACCGGAAAGTATCGACCGAACACTGAAACATGGAATGGTCCATTTCACAGCACACAAAGTCGATATGGTGGTATTTCACCGGGCGATGAGACCATCTTCCACCTACGGTTATCCTTTTAGTCGCCTCTTACGACAGGCAGGATTTACCATGGGGCTATTCTAAAGCCGACCCCATACGACCCCATATCTATTGGTCCAAATATAAACAATAACCCTGTAAAGTTGGTTCAAAGATATTTCGTACCAGCTTAGTAACTGTTAATATGATTAGGCCCTAACAATGGACAACGCTTAAGTATGCTCTGTAATTTCCTGTTCTAGGTACAATAAATTTACAATCACCTACCTGTTTATCTTTTTCTCACTTCGAAAGTTTTTTCAACATGTAGATATAAATCCGTTCCTGCGATGAGAGATTACAATATGATTTGTTTCACGAATGGAGGGTTTTTCTGAGAAAACGAGTATAAGCTAAGGTAGAGGCACAGGTAGTTTACCTACATGTGCCTCAGCGTTTCAAAAATATGAAATGTTCAGTTACTTCCCGGCAGTTGTTGGAAAAGTTCGTTCTTGAAAATGACTAGTGTTTGTGAATTTGTTGCTGAAAAACGTATTAGTAAAAGTACGCTTTCTAAAAATGAGAAAATTATTATTCTCAATGTGCTCAACACTGTTCGCCACCAAAACTCGACAATCCGAGTTAAAATAATTGAAATGTGTTCGAATATGACTGGCGTCGGATGGTCAACAATATACCGACTTGTGCACGAGGATAAACGCGGCCCCATCGGGTCACCAAAAAGAAGTACAGGAAGAAAAGAAACTGTAATGAATGAGGATGAAAAGACTACCATCGGAAGAATCATACACTCGTTTCACTTAAAAAATAGAAATACCTACCTTGAATAAAATAATGTCTGAAATGAAAAAGGATGATTTCATTCCACCCATGGGTAGGAAGAAAGTGTGGAAAAGAGGTGAGCTTGCCCGGTGAATTTTAGAATGGATATTTGCTTGTACTGTTCGAGAGTGAAAGTCGATACTTCATAACTAAGGAGGATATCATCCGATTTCTTGGAGAACTCGTAACGGAAATATGGCAGTCTGTCAGTCTGATGAAAGTAGTTAGTACTCGGATAAATAATCCCCTGTCAGGGAAAAACGCGTTGAAAGCCCAAACAATTACAGCGCTATATCAATCGACACGAGATATAGCGAGAAATATGCCGTCCTTCGGAGGGAACGTTGAGCCATCTTGTCAAAAGATCTACATATGTTTGGAAACACCATGCTCATCGGCGCATACAAGGTGTCTAACTCCCGTACTTAGAAATCTATTCAACTTAGATCCATCAGTTTTTCCAAAACTGTCAGTTCAATCTTTGGATTCTCCAAGGATTTTGAATGTTTCATAATTCTACTTCAATTATTACGGAAGATACGGCTTTGGTTTTATATCATAGAAGGAAATGAATTTTCGTTATGAAAAAGTTCAAAACAGAAAATCACTTTTAATAGAGAAAGTCGAAATCATCTGCTGGCGACAACGATATTTGAGGGCAGTTGGACAATTTCGAAGGGAAAACTGGAATATCTATTATATGGACGAAACTTGGTTAGATGAAGGCGTTGGTAAAATATGGCAGGATAAAAATATAAAATGCGCGAGGCAATCTTTCATTGACGGATGGTCCACTGGAATAAAAGCACCCTCGGGAAAAGATAAAAGAATAATAATTACTCATATTGGTAGACATGAGGGCTGATGTTTTTGAAGAATACTTCCAGCAAATCTTATTCCTCCTGGCTCTGTTATAGAGAGAGAGAGAGAGAGAGAGAGAGAGAGAATATACTTTATTGTCATAAGAGTAATCTTGTGGACAAAGTTTCACTTAATCTTAATCTATAAGGCACTTTATATGTAAAAATAAAATGCATTTAAAACAATCAATTTTCACTTAATACATGAAGTCAGTTTGTATATATAAAAACATATAAGTGGTACAAAATACTAGTAAAAAATAAACAAGTTTGTCTTAACCCATAACATAAATTCATATAAATATAAAAATAAATAAAATATATAAGTCACAATGAAATATACCCCAAATAAAATTTAAAATCACAGTATTGATTGGTTATTTAAAAATTATCATTATAAAATTCTTGTATATTATAGTATGGTCTATCACTTAAAAAACATTTCACGGCCTTCCTGAAGCATTGTAAAGATTTTATTTCTGTTACATTCTTTGGCAAATGGTTGAACATTTTACAACCATTATAGATAATGGAATCCTTTATGACTGATGTCATTGGTATTGGCAACTTAATGTTGTTGGATTGCCTTGTCACATAATGGGTTGGTAAGGATTGAAATTTGTTCAAATATTTTTTAATTAAACACACTGTTTCCATTATAAAGATAGAAATCACTGTTAGAATTCCATGAGTGGTAAAGAGTAATCTACAAGAGTCTCTACGTTTTGATTTGCACATATATCTTACGGCTCGTTTTTGCAAAATTAAAATATTTTGTAGTAGACAACCACTACATACGCCCCAAAATGAAATTCCATATCTCAGGTGAGATTCCACCAGAGAAAAATAAACAGTCTTAGCTACTGTTAAACCAAGTTCATTTGCGACTACTCTGACTGCATAACAACCAGAAGACACTTTGTTACACAAGGCATAAACATGGTCTTCAAATTTTAGTTTTCTATCGATATGTACTCCTAAAAATTTCAAGCTACTTTTGTTCTCAATTATGTCATTCCCCATGGGTATATTGTCAAGTTCACATCTGAAAGTTACTATATTAGTTTTCGAAATATTTAGAGAAAGACGATTTGAATCACACCAATTCTTTACTGTCTTCATATCATTGGATATGATTTTAGTTAAATCATTTGCATTGTCTGATTGCCAAAAAATGGTAGTATCGTCTGCAAATAGTGTGAATTTTCCTGCGATATTTATACTTGTCAAATCGTTGACGTAGAGGAGGAACAATGTTGGCCCTAGTATTGAACCTTGAGGCACACCATTATGTATTTTCCCAATTTCTGAGCGATGGTTTGTTTTCACCATCTGACTACGACCTGACAAATATGAGCTGAACCAGCTCAGTATGGATAATGCCAGCTACCACTCAAAATAATCCGAAAAAATATCAACGACTTCTTGCAAAAACAAATGACATCATTCATTGGCTTTCTTCAAATAAGAAGCCATTTCACAAAGGTATGCTGAAAAATGAGCTACTGGAGATTGTAAAGTTGAATAAACCTCTCTGTACGAAATTTGTTGTCGACTGAATCGCCTCAAAACTTCGCCTTTCGCCATATCACTGTGAATTTAACCCGATAGAATTGGTGTGGGTGCAAGTGAAAAGGTTTCTAGCAAGGCCTAACACTACTTTCAAAATAAGAGACGTTGAAACCTCCTGCAAGAGGGAATAAAGACACTGGATTGCGAAAAATGGAGTAAGTGCGTTGAACATGTGATTGGAATAGAAGAAAGAATGTGGGAAGCTGATAACATGCTAGAAAACACCGTAGAGCCCCTTATTATTTCTCTGGACCCCAACGATAATAAAATTAAGTTATATTGTAAATAGTAGATTTTTTATGAATATTAATATTTATTGCAATTTATCTATTTTCATTTTATTATTACTTTTATATACTGTTTTATCTACTTGATATTAGAGTAATTAATATCTCCATTATCTGCATATCTCTATAATTATAATCATGTACAATTATTATTATAATAATGATAAACTTCCTGTAGTTATGCCACTGTCACATACATTTCATTCACAAAACTCCTCTTTCGATTGTTATGCAAATTAAGGTGACCGTAATTTTGTACCGATTCAGGGTGTGTACGTCTGAAATAACTGAAATACTGAATTTTTTAAAATCATAATTGCAAGTTTACAACACAACTTTTAAGTTGTCATCCTGTTTAATGGGCCCTGTCATTGCAAATTTACATTTTATCACTCTCTCACATTAGGAAAGACAGTATAGAAGCAATGTTCACAAGATTATTTTCACGTGAAACTATGGCATTTGGGAAATAACTGAAGGGATCTTTTTTACTTGAAAATAGCAGTTCTTCCCGAGAATATATTTTATTTCATATTATTAGCGAAATAAAGCGAAAACCCTAAAAAAACACAGTTTTTGATGGTATTTTTTTATATTCCCGACCGTCCAGGCTGGAGAATTTTCCATAATATTAATCTATATATTTTGCCGAACCTATCAACAAACAAAAACATTTTCGTCCAATTCATTTAGAGCTTTTACTGGCAAATTGACTACAATGACTGTCCTATCATCTGAGTTTTCAAGAACAAATTTGTAATAGAGGCAACATCAGACGTTATTATCCTCGATTACTCCAAAGGCAATGTTTAAGAATGATTTGGTCTTTCATGTCTTTCTGAATGAGGACAAGATAGGAACTTTCCACGTTTTAGATTAACGAAAAGGAAACTCCATAATAGGCCAACCAACAGAGGTTTTTTTCCCACTTGAATAAAGACGCAAATAACCTATAGTACCTTTTGAAAGATAGTTCGTAGATGAAAACTTCGGTGTCGACCCCAGCAAAATCGCTTCGTGGAATTTTTTTAGCAAGAAATATTGTAAAAAATCACCATCATTTTGAATCGTCGTGCAATTTTGATTTCGATTCAGTAAAAATGTTGGAAAAAGAGATGAAGAGATTGTTGGGAGAAATGATTCAAATCAATCTATATGCTACACAAAACCTGACAAAGATATACACCCATATTCTAGAAAGGTTCAAAATAAAAACAGATTTCTGAATAGAGATACACAAAAGATTTGTTTTTTTTTCGTTTCTTCATCTATGTAGCGCTGGAATATATCAGGTGGAATGATCAGTTGCATATTCAATATACACGGTTGTGTGTTGTTTTATTTTAACGAGTGTGTATTTGTTTATATACAATTTTAAAGTTTTTAATGTGTAATTTGTGTCAGTGTGTTTTTATCGACCAGAGTTTGTATCGACTACTCAACAGTTTTTTAGTTGAATCCATGAGCAGGAAAAAAAGTATAAGAATTCGCGATAAGTATTATTATTGGTTAAAGTAATTAGTTTTTTAACAACACTTCGGTTTTTTTCGTTTCATACATATTCGCACATTTTGTTCATTTTTTCAATACATAAATAGAATATGTTCACATACAATGCAATACATTTATTTTTACAAAAAAAACATGAATGAGAATGTTGATATGACATTTCAAACCGTATTCGAAAAAGATTAAACCTATTTTCATTCATTAAATTTTGCATCTACTCGATTAATTCAATACAATAGAAATACACAAAATTTAAAGGATTCCAATGAATATTTTTGTTTTTATCAACAATTGTAACATTTTTGTATTATGTTAAACTTCCATCAGTTGAATCCATCCTCCATCCTCTGCTTCGAGCGTACCTTCAAGTGTTTGGAGCCACTCTCAGTGACATTTTCAACATATTTCCTACCTCTTAGGTGAAAACCCAAAACATACAAATTGTAGATATTGATCTCTTCTTCCAGAAGCCGTTTACAGAATGAGATCAACATGGTTCCATCAACAAACGTTCTACGATAACAAATCCCTTGTGTTTTACACAAATGGTCAGCAATACGTTTGATAAACAGCTACAGATTGATACAATTTATACAGAGGCCTTTGATAAACTGAATCAATCAATCAATATATACTTTATTGTCTGAAGAGTTGATTCTTATTGACAAAGCTTGAAAATGGAAAAATATATATATATAAGAAATGTACAGATAATTAGATACGTGAATGTCAAATGGATAAAATGTACAAACATAAAAGATAAATATTACATATATGAATAAAAACATATTGTCAATCTACTTTAAAAAAGAAGGACTATTGAAACAACACATTATAAACAAACACATTAATAAAATACTGTCATTAACAAAAGGGTAACTAACTAACTAACAATTACCACCCTTAAGATTTAACAGTAGCTTGCATAATAAATAAAACATGAGATAAAAAATAAAAAATTCAATAATATAAATATCCAGTATCAAATCAATTCCCATAAGGAACTATAGTATATCATCATAATATTCCTGCAGGTTATAATAAGCTTTCTGCAAAAGAGCCTTTTTTACAGTCTTTCGAAAGTTCTTCAGAGAAGTTATGTTTCTATAACTGGCTGGCAGATGATTATATATTTTTTTGCTTTCATATATGATGGAGTTTTTTGTCAGACTAGATTTGGGTTAGGGTAAGGGAACACAACCTTCATTTCTTGTTTTATGTTTTCGTGTTTCAGTAGGTGTTGAACCATATTTTGTGTGGATGAGGCATACAGTTTCCAAAATGAATAAACAAACGAGTGATAATATTTGTTGGCTAATGAAAAGTGGTTTGCAGTGATCGTGATATTGAGCTTTACACAGGTATCGGATTGCTCTTTTTTGTAGAATAAAAACACATTGAAACAGCTGGTTATTGCATAAACCCCAGAAGGCAATGCCATACCTCAAATGTGACTCAACTAGGGAAAAGTAGACCATCCTAGCCGAGGCTACGTTTAATTCTCTTGAAACAATTTTCATTGCAAAGCAGCTAGAGGCTAACTTCTTGCTCAAGGTCGTTACATGCTCATCAAATTTTAGCTTATTGTCTATAATTAGACCTAGAAACTTAGTTTGTGGCTTATTTGTTATAATCTGGTTATCTAAGTACAAATTATCAAAGTCAAACTTAAAGGTGACTAGATTTGTTTTTTTTAAATTGAAACAGAGTCGATTGGAGTCACACCATTGCTTAATTTTTTCTAGATCGAGAGCAATTGATTCTTTCAAGTGATTTATGTCTTTGCTATGCCATAGAATGGTGGTGTCATCAGCAAAGAAAGTGAATTTTCCTTGGATGCGAATGGTGGCTAGGTCATTTATATACAATAAAAATAGAATAGGACCTAGTACCGACCCTTGTGGAACGCCCATTGCAACTTTGCCACTGTTAGAGTAGTTTTCCTGTATTTTTACTACTTGACTCCTTTCTGACAAATACGTGCGGAACCAGTCTAATGAGGAATTTCGGAAACCGTAAAATTGTAGTTTTTGCAGTAATATCTCATGGCTGACACAATCAAACGCCTTGGAGAAGTCGCAAAATACCGCCGCTACGGTTTCTCCATTATTCAAAGTAACATATGTATTTTCTAGAAACGAGAAAAAAGCATCATTTGTGCTTTTCGAGTTTTGAAATCCAAATTGGGCATGGCTTAATATGTCATTTCTGGTAAGATGTACCATCATTCTTCTTTTGACTAGTTTTTCTATTATTTTGGATAATGTTGATAATAATGAAATTGGGCGAAAGTTCGAGGGATCATCTGGGTCACCACCTTTGTACAAGGGGATTACAACTGCTTGTTTCAAGCAGGAAGGGAACTGTCCCATTCTGAAGGAACTGTTAATTGCCTCAGCTAGGGTGAGTAGGACATGGTCAGGTAGACTTTGAAAATTTTTTACAGATAGGCCGTCCATACCCGATGAGCTCTTATTTTTTATTTCATTGATAACCTCTTTCAGCTCAAATATGTCAGTATCTTCAAGGTGAAAATTTTGTGCAATGCTAACATACTTCAGATAGTCTAAAGAGTCGACCTGTGAATTGAGATTGGTTGAGAGTTTGTGGCCTATGGAGCAATAGAAGTTATTTAAAATATCAGGGTCAATTTCAATATTGATTGGTTGTGATTTATTTTTTCCTCTTAGTTCATTAATTATCATCCAATTCTCTCTTGTTTTATTTTTTGAGTTTTTTAAACGATTTTTGTAGTATGACTCTTTTGCATTATTGATAACTTGTTTATATATACGTTTGTAACCATTGAAATAAGTTATAAAAAAACCATTTTGTACTTGTTTTTTTATGGTATGCAACGACCTCAAGTTTCGTGCAGATATTTTGATGCCTTTAGTTATCCAAGGTTTTTTATTTTTTATTTTGAGCTTTTGCAATGGAAAACAGTTCTCAAATAAGGTTGATAAGTAATTATGAAATGTATTGATAGGTTCCTCTGAATATTTGACAGTGTTCCATGTATCTGTTGACATTTATTCTGCAATTTTATAAAAAAATTTGCACTAAAAATCCTGCCATACCTAAAACCATTTTTATGAGGTGTGATATTGAAGTTGTTGGACTGGAAAAATACTGCTTCATGATCAGAGATACCTGCAGGAATAGTACAACAACTAATACTATGTCTATCTAAATTTGAACACATATAGTCAATTATAGTAGCAGAATTTTTAATGATACGTGTTGGTTGTTCAACATGCATCATTATGTTGAAGGATGACAAACAAATAATCGAATTCTATTGAATAAACTAAACTCTCTAGGCTTTGATAGTCCTCTGTTGAACTTATTTCAATCATATCTTCAGAATCGTACTTTTTTTTTTTTTATGTTCTGGTTCCCACGAAAAGGGATATCCTGTAATGTTCAGAGAACATCGTGGGAACCAAGGGAAAGAAGGTAGGAGTTGGTGTTCTTCTTGAATTTCTGGAGGTTGTATGTATGCCTCGGGGAACACCTCCCTAGGCAATGAGTTCCAAAGCCTCGCTGTTCGTTGGATGAACGAGTCTTTGGAAAGTGATGTTCTGCAGGTCTCCAAAGTGACCACGAAGGGGTGTGATGACTGAACTTGACGGGTTAGTCTCGAAGAGACTGCCAAAGCAGGAACGATTGTTGATATTTCAGAAGAGCATCGCCCATGAAAATATCTATAAAATAGAGACAAATCGCCAACTTTTCTACGGTATTCCAGACAAGTGAGCGAGGACATAAATCAATTCAATCAATCAACTAGTGGCGCTCCTCAAGGAAGCAATCTAGCACCTCTCCTAGTTTCTTCATCCTTAAATAACATATTACTCTTTGCTGATGACTTGAAAATCTTCAGACAGATTGAAACAACTGAAGACTGTCTTATATACTACAGAAATAAATTAATTCAATACAAGAATGGTGCCTACTAAATGAGCTTCCTTTGAATATTCAAAAATATAAATTTATGAAACACACTCTCAAATACAATAATGTACAGTTTGACTATTCAATTAATGATATCGCACTAGAACAAAATACAGAAACTAAAGATTTGGGTATCATATTCGATCCGAAACTTGGCTTCACTTCACAATTTAAGCAGATTACATCTTCTGCAAAACGAATGCTTGGATTAATCTTCAGGACCTGCAAAGACTTTCAAAATCGGGAATGTTTAATAACAATTTTTAACTCATATGTCCGATCCCGTTTGGAATATGGCCCCTTGATTTGGTCCCAGATATACATTGTACTTAGGCAACAACTAGAATATTGTCAAAGGGTCTTTATGAAATACATGGCCTAAAAATTTGATGGAGTATACCCTTCCCAAGGATCCGATAATAGATTGTTGTTGAATAGATTCTCCCTCCGATCCTTAGAAAAAAAAATATACGGGTCGAATAGAGAACCTCCTCCTTTTTGGTTTCGTTGGTTAAAAATAAAAGAACATATTATGCTTGTATTTTCATATACAAATTGATTCATAATATGATAGACTGCCCTGAATTGTTATCTCAACTAGATTTTCACGTACCAAGACTAAATAGCAGAAATGAAATTTGCTTTTATCTACGTCTACCAAGAATCAACGTTCTAGCGAAATCCCCAGTTTATAACATCTGTGAAACTTATAATAACTTCTATTCAGAATGTGATATTTTTGTTGTTCCATTTGGACATTTCAAGAATATAATTAGAAACAAGTTAATGAATATGCAGGTCTAATTACAACAAACTTCTATTATTTGCACTTTGCTCACTTCTGTACACTTCTGCAAAATTAATTCAAGTAGTATTATTGTATGTATCATGGTGTGTATTATTGTATGACCTTACTGATTTTGTATCCTATTTTGGTAATCATATATTTTGTTTGAGCTGTTGTAATTGGCAGGAGTTCGGTCAGTGTTTTGAAGAAAACGAAAGATTTAAAATAGTCGACGTTTCTAAACTTTTATTGATTCACCTTCAGGACTCTGAAGTAAAAATAAACATAAAACATATTAACAAAATCATACATGTTAAAATTGAGTCATTAAAAGGTTTCAGAATAAATATAAAATAGTAGAGCAAGGGTAAAAGCATAAACACATCAACGAGAAATGAACACAATGATGAATGAAATCCTAATTACAGTATAATGATACTTACATTTGAAAGTGGTTTTCCTTGTTAACATATGAATATAAATTCGACATAATGTATAAATTCAAGCACAGGTTGATACCACACATGAAGTTGAACGAGTGAGTTCACAATACTAAGTGAGGCTTGCCTTTTGTCTGCCTTTTTTTGCATGTGTTATCTTTATTGATAGTTGTAGGAGAAAAGAAAAAAAAACCAAAAGGAACAAAAACCGAAAAAAACAAATCTGAACATGAAATGCTACCAATTTGAAAGCTGATTCATACTTTGTCTTTGATTTTCTTATCAGGTTTAGATACGAGGTGTCAGATTTTTATTAACGCATTCATCTTCATATTTTGGATTTCTATTATTTCACTGAGGAGCCTTTTTTCTAAAATTGGTTGATGTCCGATAATGTCGGTTGATTCAAAATCAAACGAGTGTAAAGTTAGCTTCGAGTGTTCTGCAAGACTTGTGGGTTATTCATGTTTTTTAGAGGATTATATATATTTTTACAGTCCCTATTGTGCATATATTTTGTATATATTTTGTATTCGATTATGATTTTCTATCATTAAGGATTGACCTATACTTAGTGATACTTAAAAACTGTAATCCGTTTATTTGTCTTGTAATTGGAAGTACTCCTGTAAGACAATAAAAATTTTTTTTTAGTACGACTATTTTTCCTAAAGCAGCGCATTTTGCAAGATGAGCCCTTAAATTGTTTATAACGCGATTGTGAAAAAACTACAGATTGGACAGAAACAATCTTGCGCATAGTTGAACAACATGTTATTATCTATCATTGCCCTCAAGATTGTTAGTCCAGCTTTACATTTTCAAACATTATCAATATTTTACAAATGGTCTATTTTTAGAGGTTTTCTCGGATTTTCTCAGTGAAAAGTGCACCAATCCGGACGCACAAAAAAAACATTTTGAATTTTCGACAAAAGTTCCATTGAGTGTGGAATAATTCCTTCGAAACTTTTTGAGATATTTGTAAAAATCCAAAAAAGTGGTAATTATTGACACTATTTCTTGTTAAAAAATTGCACAAAGCGACTTTGCTTTGGCCGACACCGAAGTTTTCATCTACGAACTATCTTGTTAGTAAAGGTTATTTGCGTCTTAATTTTAGTGTGAAAACAGCCTCTATTTTTCTCTATTAGTTGACCTATAATGTAGAAGGCAAGATATCTTGAGAGACAAGAAAGTGTGGAAAAACAACCTCGCAAAGTTTACGCCGAGACCAACGAATCGGGAGGATATATCACGAACAATGGAGTTGTAATAGAGTTCAACTTTGAGTATCTTTTCGCAGGATAATAAGAGTTGAGTGAGTTCCGCAAAGAGGACAGACGTGGCTCATCACGAAAACCGGTCACGTCCAATAAAAAGGGAAAGTGTGATGGGTTTTCTCTTAAATCCACCTGTAGATAATTCAACAATGGAGTTACTTAGATTGAGACGCAAGTAGTTGAGTGTAGACTAATGATATTTGTGTGCGAAAAAAAGTTTTGATAAAGTGCAATAAAAAACAGACGTTAAAGAAGCGCTGCTGAAAACGAATAAAGAAACCCCTGGCAACACCTCCAACAAGAGTAACATGGGCTATAACTCATTCTGATAAAAATAAGTTTTCAGTTCGAAATCTTAACATTTGGAAGAGAAATTGTATATTTGTTTGTTTGTTCGAGCACCTCGCAAAAACTACTAAACCGATTTTGATGAAAAAAATTGTGTCTGAAAGCTTATAATTAGACTCGAAAACTGGTATCTCCTTAGGATGGCGGAAACTGGAGATATAATAATGAAATCACATTTTTCACTATCAAGTGCGAACAATATACAGTGTCCGGCAGATTTTCGGCAACAAATGGGAAAAGAGTTCATTTCAAATTTCTCAGAAAATGTTGTTTATCTCCATTCGTATACGAGGGAGGTGGAATAATTTGAAAGTAGCTTAGTTGTAAAGTACCTTAATTTTTCAAATACACCTAAAGTTTATTTCAATAAATGACTTACAATCTGAAGAATATTCTAAATTCAAAATTACAGCCTCCTATTCCAAAAACAAGTTTTTACTAATTTTTTCCATTTTTTAATTCACAACCCTATGTATTATGAGAATTTGTAATGTCATAGAATCATTGAATATTACCTGAATGACCATATGAAGTTAAGTTCCGTCCAACTATCAACTAGAAAATTGCATCAATCGAACTTGGTGCCGACAAAATATCATGTAAAACAGCTTCAAGAAGTCCGAATTCACCCATTTCTGACCAAATATTTTACCTTCAAGTACTAACTATCTCCAAAGTTATAATTGGAGTTATAAAAACTATAATTGAGACCACCAAATCTCCTTCAAAAACCAAAAACTTAATAGGCGTAGTGCGTAGTATGGAATTACTTGTTATGGACTTCAAATATACCTTCTCAGCCTCATGGGTTAATAGAGTTATTTATTAGGTTAAATTTCACCTAAAGGTAACCAGCAAAATGTGTTCAAAATACTTGGAACTCTCAGGAAAAACCTTCTGGTGAATATTTACCTAATTATTACCTCATGTGTGTTCATATAGTCAGGGAATTGACAAGTCAGTAAACAGGTCTACTATATACTCTTCATCACCTATTTTGGCACCCATTAAGTTAAAGGAGTTGCCTGGACATTTTTTGACCTAGTTTATACCTACTGCTCCACAATGAGGGCGAGATTACCACAATATTTGTCTAATCAGACTAAATGTCTACAACGAAGTCAAAGTTACCTAAAATAAAATCCTCAAAGTAACTTAGTCTATCATCAGATATCAAAGACCAAGTCGATTCAGATAAGGATGACATGATACAATTTACTTCCTTTAATTTTTTTATTGTGCCCTAAATTTTAGAAATCTATAAAATGCCGAGCAAAAATTCGAATAGAGTTAGTAAACCATACAGGTATACCACCAACTATTCTCAATTAGCTGCCAGGATGAGAACAAATAAAAATATAATCCGAAACCATCCTATACTTTCCGATGTCCAGAGATCAGAGCCATCATCTTTAACTCAGTCATCATCAACTGCAGAAATTAATGTAGAGTGTGAAATTGCTTTTACTGATGATGATACCGGGGAAAAATATGGATCAGAAGACGATGAGTTCAATGGGAATAAGGCACAAAGTTTGGAAGATAACTTCTCATTGTTAGAGGAGCTCAGACATTGGGCCTTGTCGCATAAAGTCTCCATACAAGCAGTTGGTGCTCAACTATGGGTGTTGCTCCACGTCTTTTTATGACGGCAACTATTTTAAAACACTCATCCATTATTGAAATAAAAACATGAAAGCGTTAACCTTAAACTTTGGTTAGGTCTCAGGTCATGTCGGTAAGAGATGGATGGGAATGACAGAATGCACTGAACAATGAATGGGCTGCGTTCAGAAAGCTTCGTCTGTCGCCAGCGGTAAACTATAGCCGCGACGTTTTCAATGATGCAGCGACAAAATGGAATTCAATGGAGTTCATCCTTTTGAAGTGAATGGAAGAAAAAATGGTATTGAATACGCAAAAAAATCAAATCAAATAGAAAATTTATTTTAACAAAAATAAGAGATTGATGTGTTTCCATGGCTTCGAAAATTTCAAAACCAATCATTGTGGCTTCCGGAAAAGTCAAAATCAAGCAAATCATAATTGGTCGATTTTTTAATGGTATTTACAGTTGGCTGATAAATTGTATATTTCCGGGCACCGCATGCGGAACGCAGAAATGTCAAATCAAAATTATTCAGCCAATCACAACACACCATTTTATATTTAAAATGTTATGATTGGCTATTTCTCTTCGGAAAGAGATTCCCTCATTAGACCATAACATTAATCATGGTTTCTATTCTGGGAAGATGTGCACTGAAATATAAATATCGCGTATCTACTATTATCAACATTACTGATGGATTTGATATTTAATTTCAGAATAAACACTCATTACAGGGTTTTGTAGTATATATCCATTTCTCTTAGTACCTATAGGTTACTTGGCTTTACCATTAACATTAGCAAAAATATTTATTTTTTCACCCCGTATTGACATTTCAGTGTTTCTGCACAGAACATAGAAAGAGTAAAATATAAATGTATTATCCACGATTCGCAATCCATCCAGAGAACGAAACGTATAGACATGCATGAAAAAACATCCAATAACATATATTGTATTTCATCACGTGACCACAATGTGAAAGGGTCTGAAATCCAAAGATAAGGAAAATGGACTTCAAAGTCAGGAATAAAGGTTACTTTCGACTTTGAACAAAGTCTATGTGTTCTCATAGTCAACATTTTAAGGAATTTCGACATATAGGCCCCATATGGAACCTACGCCATATTTTTCGGTTTGAACCGTTTCCGCCATTGTAAAAATAATACATAATTTTCTCGAATCGACCACATTTTAATGATTGGTAGTCAAAAAATAGATGAATATGATATGTATACACATACTTCATCTATAAAATCAGTTTTTGAAGTGTTTGATGGAAAAAGTTGTTAAAGTAGACATAAATTAATGGTTTTTTTTTCATACAAATTTAATAATTTGATGGGCCCACTTGTTTCAGACGGGTTAAAATCAACATTATCACAGAAAAGTTTGTATCGCAAATAAAATCACAACTAGGTGTGAATGCGAAACCATCACTTATTGCATTCTCTGCTATACGTTTATTGACAGTTATTTCTTCATACGCCATGTTCATGTCAACTTCAACGCTTTCACGAATAAGCATGTAGGTTGAGATACACAATATACAGTAAACTTTTATTATCTTCTTCTAACCTGCCATGGTTTGTTGTTTGTTTTATTACAGTGTTTATAACCTGAAATAGGTAAAAATGACTACATTTTTACCATCAGTCGACTAGTCTGGAGGCAATTTTACCTATTTATGCCTTCAACTTATAAGGAAAAATGTTTTAATTTCCCAAATTTCGACTTCTGAATTACTTCCATTTTTTCCCTATAATGGTAAATTTAAGGTAATTATAACGTAATAATTACTTTCGCCAATTAGGGCGCTGACCTATTCGAAGGTCAAAATGACGTAAATTTTACCTATAATGTTTGTGGGGGTATAATTCGCAAAGTTGGCTTTGGAAAACAATGGCCAAATAGTAAATAGTTTATCTTGACATTAGATTTCTGTGTTGTTATAATGGCTGCACTATTGAATCTCCAAGAAAAAATTCAGATTGTTTTAATACATGGCGACAACTATCGAACTTGTCGCGAAACTCATTCAATGAGAGGTATTCGGGTAGAAATGTCCATTATGCAACGGTAACAAAAATTGTAAAAAAGTTCAAGGAGTCTGGATCAGATGAACACGCTGCACTGGATATTGTTTCATCTGTTGTGAAGAATCCAAGACTTTCGTTATCTGGAAGGCAGAATAATATTGGCTTTTCCGAACGGTCAATTAGGAGAGTCTTGAAAAGGAATAAATTCAGACCATACAAACCAGCATTCATTCATACACTCAAAGAAAGAGACTTTGATGCACGTTTGGATTTTGCTTTCAGGTTTCATGAAGAAGATAACCATTTCTCCAGAAAAATGTTGTACACTGAGAAGCTACTTTCACATCTAATGGTACGGTAAGCTCTCAGAATTGTAGATGGTGGGCAGATGGAAATCCAAATTTCAGAATCGAATGTAAGGATCAATATAGCTTTGAAATGAATGTCTGGTGTGGAATTTTTAATGATAAAATTGTGGGCCCAGTGTTTTCCGGCAAAATTTGAATGCACATAAGTATTTAGAAATGTAACAAACTTTTTATTGGATTACCTTGACAAACTTCCGCTACGTGTTAGAGCCAACATGTTTTTTCAACAAGATGGTGCATCTGTTCACTCGACTCTAGAGGTGAGAGCATGGCTGAATAGGGAATTCCCAAATAAATGGATAGGGCGATACTCAAACAATCCGTGGCCTGCTAGATCTCCAGATCTAACTCCCATGGATTTTTTTCTATGAGGATACCCCAAAGTGAAAATCTACAGAAAACTGCCTTTTAGAGATATTCAACTTGGAGGATACAATAAGAAATTGTTTTCTGATGATCACCCCGCAAATGCTCATAAACGTACATAAGGAAATTCATAGAAGAATCATGAGGTGCATTCAAAATGAAGGACGACACATCGAGTAATACAATACGAGTTCCGTATTACATTATATTTCATATTGAGTTTGCTTTCTGGATACCTTCATTAAAAGTGAATTGAGAAGTTGTTCTGAGTTGCTTTTCGATGTTCACAGATCATTTATAGCCTACGGTCTTTTGACGTTGGTTTCAACACAGTTCGATTGCTTTCAATTGATTTTGAACTGCAGATGTCATTTGTTATACCTTAATTATGGTTTTTTTTCTCAGTGGCAACAAGAAATTAGATTTTGTCGTCACCAAGTTCGATTAATGCAATTTTCTAGTTGATAGTTGAACGGAACTCAACTTCATTTGGTCATTCAGGTAATATTCAATGATAAGTGTTGACATTACATGACATTACAAATTCTCATAATACATAGGGTGGTAAATAAAAAAATGGAAAAAATTAGTAAACACTTCTTTTTGAAATATGAGGCTGTAATTCTGGATTTGGAATATTCTTCAAATTGTAAGTAATTTATTCAAATAAACTTTAGGTGTATTTTGAAAAATAAAGGTATTTTACTCTTAAGCTACTTTCAAATTATTCCACCTCTCTCGTGAGTAGAAGCAAAAACTTTTATGACGAATGACATTTTCTGAGAAATTTAAAATAAACTTTTTTCCCATTTGTTGCCAAAAATCTGCCGGACACTAGGTATTATATATATATATATATATATATATATATATATATATTGCTATGTTAGGAAATGTTCATGAAATAATGGAAATGATAATTCATTATTATTATTATTAGGTATTTAAGTTATCGTGGTTCATGCTATGTTTGTTTTACAACTTTTCTATACTTTTTACTGTTCTAGAATCTTATAACATGTTCTAGTCAACGGATATGTATCAAAAAGTCAGTCCTGGAGTATCTCTATTGTCATAAGTAGGTATGTTACCAACAATACATTCAATTTGCACAAACAATAAAAATAATATGGATATTTAAATTCATGAAAAAACTTTGGATCTCAAGTAGATGAAATGGTATTCAAATTGGAACTTCCTGTATGGTAAATCATATCAGGAGGAAACCCAACAGCGACAAGTCAAAAACAATGTGGGGCAAATAATGAAATATAAAAATTATGAAAACAGAAAACTGACAAATATGAATTTTATCCAAATTTGTACATATAATATGAGAAGGTCTAGAATTATATATTGTAAATAAAATCATTAGAATAAGTTAGAATAACAAAAAGTCAGACAGAAAGTGGCAATAAACTTTAAAATTTGTGAAAATAAACAAAATGTGTGTGTTGCCAAAAGAAAAGTAACAAGCTTGGAAGATGAAAAATTGATGCAAAAAACGAAACCGCGTACCAATTTTGGAAGAAAAATTATAATAAAATACAGGAGAAAAAACAAGCAAAACTATCCTCAAACGTTATACAACTCAATCCAGATACGAATGGGAAAATAAACAAACAAGAAAAAACGACTCACCCTATTAAGATAACAAAAGTCCAGTCCATTCCATTGCCAGGGGCAGTGTAGTGTATTTGTCCAGTGAGCACGAACACTTCTTATAGTCAGGAGAACACAAAAAAGGAAGGAATAGCAGGTATTTCAAAACCAGAAATAAATAAAGTGCAATATATCGGGTCCAGACACTTATATTGGTGATTTGATCATTTGTGTCCTTTCATTTAAACATTTAACATTTTTTATATTCTCACAGACTGTTCATAACATTGAAACGTTTATTTACCAAGTATGTATCACACATAAACCAGTTTTACCATTTCACATCACTGTTCTGAGTTAGATAAGTTAGATATCGCAGAATAGGTCAATTTTAAGGATTTATTTCATTAAAAGCAAATATTTGACGATTTTTCTACATTCTTTGTTTACCTATTGAGCACCTAATCATAATCTTCTCACAAAATAGCACATTTTGACACCAAGCAGCGCACCAAGTTGGCACTACTGAATCCTGCCGTGAGAATAGAGATGACTCATACTCCATAGGCGTACCGACTGAGCTGGGATAAGGTAAAAAGAGTGTTGAAAAAGGGTAAGACAACATAGCCGGAGTTTCATTACTGTTATGATAGGTATTTTTTTTATAATTAAATAAAATAAGGAAATCAATGAAACAAATTCATCATAATATGAATATAATATAGAGCCTATCACTAAAATA
Organism: Gonioctena quinquepunctata; assembly: GCA_018342105.1. Classification (NCBI taxonomy): domain Eukaryota; kingdom Metazoa; phylum Arthropoda; class Insecta; order Coleoptera; family Chrysomelidae; genus Gonioctena; species Gonioctena quinquepunctata. The sequence goes on along the minus strand of JAFIRS010003644.1, from coordinate 82,844 downwards.
TATATATAATATATATATATATGAAAAGGAAAATTGTGTCATATCGGACAAGTTATTAAATGAAAGAAAAAAACCATCCTCAATCGGGAATTTAATAATTTGTCCAATATGCCACAATTTTCCTTTCCATGTATTTCTCACGGACGCAATTTTCCACTTCATATTATATATTTGGCAAAATCTGATCCACGGTTTGAGATCATCTTCCCGAACTTTTATTGAAATCGTCACGTCGACGATGATGAGTGATGTTAGAGTGAAAGGTTAACGGGTCTTGATGGCCGTCTTGATGACGTACTTTCGATCTTTTCTATTCATTCTAACACTAACATTTAATTATGGGAAAAAATGATTCACAAATATGCGGCGGTTCCTATGTCCTCAAATAGCTCATTAGTAGAGCGTCTGACTAGAGATGAGAAGGTCGTGGGTTCGACTCCCGCTTAAGGATGTTTTTTTTTTTAATTCAATAATTTGTCCAATATGCCCCAATTTTCCTTTTCATTTATTTCTCACGGATGCAATTTTCCACTTCATATTATATATATATATATATATATATATATATATATATATATATATATATATATATATATATATTTGCGTAGCAAGGAATTTCCCTACTTTCAACATTTGACATGTGTTCAATTTTTCATAAGGTAAACATAATCGATGTCCTAGTTTGACCCCCAAATATATATTTCATAAACCCATATTTCTAACAGAACCTTCCATAATAACTTCTGTTTACTACAGCTCCCTCTAACAAATAATCGCACTAGTAAAATTCATATATTTTATAGGATTTTCGCCACAGTGCGATAAATTATCTGTAACTATGACCAAAAAGACCAGACTCCATTAAACAAACCTACATCTATTCCATCTGGAAAACTGGCCGCACTACGTTTTATTGAAATGATGTTTACCCAAGAATTACCATAAAATAAAACCAGCACCATGCCGCGCGTGTACAAAGAATATTATCCTCGTAAAATTCGGATGGCTACAAGGTGATTATTTTTATAAATATTTGTTTATATTAGTTGCTGGTATTAAAATATCACGCGTTTTCTGTTTATGTTATCGACTATCGTTTTCCAGATAACACCACTGGCTAGCCGACGAACTTTCAACTGTGTTCCGGAATTCATTAGCTGAATCTGTTCACAAACCTAAAAAACGAAAAAAAAAAACTAATTTTTATTATTTCTGAATAAATCTTGATCCCGATCACACTACACATTCACATGCAAAAAATTCAACTAGTTGATATTCACAGAGGAAAGCCACTGTCAACAATGGGTACGAGTAACGGGGTGAATTTTAAAATCACCTGCGAGACGGCACCTGGTGACAGAAAGAAACACCCCAAAAACTCAATAACAACCTATTTCGAATGAAGTTGAAATAGGAGTGGCTACTTGGCCGACTACCATATGAAATAGATAGATAGATAGATATATCTTTATTCGTTCTGTTAATTTACATACCTCATAGAAGTGTAGAACATGTCAAATAAATAATCTTAAATATAATTACAATGATTACGATAAAGTATTTACATGTATGTCGTTTCATACTGCCTGTCATAATAAAATCATTGAAAATGTATAAAATTGAGAAACTTGCACAGATATTAAAAGGGAAAGTAATCAAATCCAAATTACCAGACTTGTCGAATAGCGTTAAAAACGAAATAATGGGTTTCTTAATAAACATACTCTAATAGTTACCGATATACACTTACACACACCCACCTTTGTATATACATATAGATAAATTGACACATATTCGCATATACTTTTACTTATACACACACACACACACACACACTCTTATAGACCCTAATTAGGTATCTGCATATTTAATTATTTAATTATCACAAACTTTCCATATCATGTTATAAAATGCATTTTTGCATAAGAAAATTTTTAGTCTCCTCTTAATTGCTCCATTTTTTATCAATCTTATGTTATTTGGCAGCTTATTCCATTATTTTCACCAAACTATACTGCACATTTTTTAGAATATACGCGTAAATTTAACTTTGTCATTTCCTAAATCATTTTTTTTGTATTGTGTTTATACTTCCCTATCACTAAACAGGTATTTATTATTCAATACAAAATTTATAGACTCATATATATACAAAGAGATCACCGTTAAGAAATTATTGTTTATATAAAGGGGGTTGCAGCTCTCCCTTCGAGCAACTTTGAAAATTTTTTTCACACAATTTTTCTGAAGAATAAGTACTGTATGTGGGAAGAGTTTCCCCAAAATATAATTCCATAACGGAATAATACACATTATTAATTTCTGAGAGTACATATAAAGCATATGTATATTTCGATAAGTCTTGAGTCAACTGATCTATATGAGCTTTCCAATCTAAACGATTAGCTATGATCACCCCTAAGAAAGATATATTGCTGGATGTCTCAACTACTGCCACTATATTTTGTTTATCAACATTTGTGTTTTATCTACATTCAACAAGTGATTATTTTCTGAGAACCAGTCATTCAACTTCTGCAAGTCTTCATTGACCGTAGCAGTAGCTGACAAAAAGTTATTTTCATTGATAATCAGAGACGTATCATCGGCGTACAATATAACAGTTTGTTCAACTATTTCTGGAAGTTCAATCGTATATAAAATGTACAGGAGTGGACCTAAAATAAAACCCTGTGGTACCCCTCTCTTTATCACGGCCTTCTCTGATTTGATGAGGTTTCCAGTTTCATCCTTTTCCACTATAAATTGTTGTCTATTAAGATTCAAGCAGTCTGTGTGCCACTCCCCGAATTCCATATTTTTCCATTCTGTCCAGTAATATTTCGTGTTCCACACTATCGAATGCTTTTGAAAGATCTAAGTACATTGCTAATGTGCATTTGCCATCATTTTGCGCGTCAAGAATTTGTACCAAGGCTTGATAAATTGCCAATGTTGTTGTTCTTCCCTTTCTAAATCCATTTTGGCATTCTGTTATAACTTTATTTTTTTTCTAAAAAGTGCATCAGTCTTTTATAAATAAGTTTTTCTGGAATTTTGCTCAGATTGGGAAGCAGAGATATAGGTCTGAAGTTTTTGAAGTAATCTTTTTTCCTTTTTTGAATATAGGTTTTATGTGAGCTATCTATAATTTTTCCGAGAAGATCCCCGTTTCAAAACAGAGATTTATAATATGTGCCAAAGGAATGGCTATCAAATCTGCTACATTCTTCAGGAGTGCAATAGGAATTTCATCAATTCCAACCGATTCATATAAATAAATACTAAATTGCAAATGTTTCGTTCTAAAACACATGATTGTGTTTAGTTTAAATCAGTCTCCCCTGACACCTATGGACCGGTTTCGGGCTGTTGGCCCTCATCAGTACAGGGCAGTCATAGCCGAAGATCCGAAGATCCCAGGCTGAAGCGAGACTGAATTAAACATCATAACAGCCATGCTTTAGTCAACAATGGGTACAAGTAACGAGGTGAATTTTAAAATCACTTGCGAAACGGCACCTAGTGACAGAAAGAAACACCCCAGAAACTCAATAACAACCTATTTGGAATGAAGTTGGAATAGGAGTGGCTACTCGGCCGACTACCATATGAAATACAGAGGAGAGCCATTGTTTTCGCGAAACGGGGAGAGGAATATTCAACAAAGAGTAAACATTCCCAAATTCTTCTCCATGACAGTTTAATATAAATCAAACTAAAGGTTGGTAGATGAAGAGCAGAAAACAACTATTTTCCTGGCTAATACCACGCAGAATATTGAATGATATCTGCTCGACATCTATGCAATAATTCATATAAATGAATACTAAATTGCAAAGATAAGTTATATAGATTCAAAGCTTGTTGCGCAAAGTTTTCAGTTCGAATACACAAGCGACAGGCTTTTGAATCTATAACTCACGGAATAACCTACGTCACACATCTTAAGCAATTATTTTTTCATTTCAAGTGCATCTGTAAAAAAGGTTGTCTTCAATAAGGTTTTTTATTGATGATTTTATTTTATGCATTTTTGTTAGAGCAAAGGCCTTTTTCCTTCAAGTTCTGAGCTATCTAGTCCTTCAATGAGGAGATCTAAAGATCAACTCATCCGCCATCTTGAAAGTGCCATCTTCAGTTTATGAATTTTAACAAAATCAATAATATTCGATCTCCGACCCCAAAAACCCCGACATACCCATTTTGAATCGAATCGCGCCATAATTACGAAACTCGTCCGTCATCTTGAATTTGTGAATTTTGATAAAAAATTCATAATCTCCGAACCCGAAATCCCCCACATACCAATTTTCAATAGATCCGGACCATAAACACAGATATCATCGGCCATCTTATGAACACCTGCCAAATTTCAGCTCAATCGGATGTGGGCAAGTGCTCCAAAAATGGATTACAAATTTTGAACCGGAAAGAATGACAGCAGGACATACGAACGAAGCAAGTTAAATAAAAGCTTGTAAAAAAGACAACTAAGTGTAAATAGTCACCAGACCTATAAAAGTGTTCTGATAAAAAGTCAACAGCCCTGGAAATGAAAAATCATCTGTAGCATTCACGTTTTGGTGATCAGTGGCGTATCAATTATATTTTATCATGGCATTCATCAAGTGCAATGGTGCAAATGATGAATCCTTCTTGAATTGTGATAGTTGTGAGCGCTCAGTTCATGTGAATTCTGATTGCTCAGGCTTCAATGCAAGTGAGTTGTAGGTTATGGCCTTGAAAGAGAGAGAGAGAGATAAAATATACTTTATTGTCAAAGAAAAAAATGTTCTTATTGAAAAAGTTAAAAAAGTTTAAGATTAATTGTAGGTAACTACATATCAATGAAGTACTACGTCGGATGCGCTTACAAACTTATTTGTCATCATTACACAAGAGTATAAAACATTTTCAAATAAATATATTCATAAGATACAAACATATAACATACAGTACTGAATAAATTCATTTTTCGCCAATCTATCCATTTCTGAGAAATAGGTCGATTTTTAATCTCAATTTGCCACATTCATAAGGAAAAATTAAATGTACAGGGTGATCCACGTTTGACTGATGACGTCCACGACAATTTTTTCGAATAGAACACCCTATATAATATTCAATTTTTGAATTCTCCATAAAAAGCTGATTTCAAAAATTCATCACACATAGGGTTTGTATACAGTGCGTCCGTTGAATTCAGTGCTGTCGTAAAGTAGTGGACAAATTCGTAAAAAATTAAAGGAATAATTTTTGGAAAGAACGCTCGAAACCGTCGAATTTTATTTTCATCTGGGCATTCTTTCAAATTTAATTGATACATACAGAATGATTTGTGTAGGAGAAATGACGTCAGCGGTATTTTTTTAATGGCAACTCCATTTTTCATTACGGAATATGAAAAGGTGATTATGAATATGGGTGAAATGAAAATAAAATAAAATAAAATGATTTTGAAATATGAAAATCCTAAATTTGATGGCAATGATAGCTTCAAACAATGATCAAATTACATGTTCAAATTGTGCACCGTTTGCTATCTGACTATTTCCATCACTTGACAGTAGCCATAGCGACCAGAATTCTGTTTTTATTGCTGAATAGTTTTTGTTAGGTTATTTTTTGGCAACCGTCTGGGATGTACCCACTTCCCGGACGCTTTTTCTTTGAGAAAGTAGCATTTTCCGGCCTAGTCCGGGATGTACGTACTTCCCGGACTAGGCCGGGAAGAATCACGTCGTTGTTGTCATTGTAAATATGAAAATCTTGGTAGGTATGGTTTTGATAAATGCAGTTGATCATTACCATAGCAAAAACCAAGACCAAGACCATTCAAAAATCATCAGATGAAAACAATCAATGTGAAACGGAAACTTTGCCTTCTTGTTCTGGCTTCAACAAAAAGAATTCAAATATACCAAGCATTTCAAACAAATTGAATCCCTTCAATATTAGCAATTGCTCGAATTTCAATATGAATAGTAATATAAATAAGAATTAGAATGTTTCTGTAATATGTAGTATTTTCTGTTCTGTTCTGTTTAATTCAAATAAGAATTAAAATGTATAATAAAGAAATAAAGAAATATGTCGTCTCATTGATGTGTTATTCTACACGGTTGCCGAGAAAATATTGTACGCAACACGCCCGAAAATAGTTTTTTTGGATTCACAGACTTCCAGGACTCGCCTACGGCTCGTCTTAGAATTTTGTCTATTCGTCCAAAAAAACCCTATCTTTCGGATTCGTTACGTAAATAACTATTCTTTGAAGAATAACATATTTTATCTGACTATTTCCATCACTTGACAGTAGCGACCAGAATTTTGTTTTTATTGCTGAATAGTTTTTGTAAAGTTATTTCTTTAATGAATAACATATTTCATCGTTTGTCTATACTTCATTGAGTAGTAACTTTGTCATTTAAGGAAAATGATTGAATTAAATGAACGGGAAAGAATTGAAATTCTCTGCATGATGGGATTTGGAGACAGAATGCGCACCCAAAGAGAAGTAGTTGAATTGTTTAATGCAACTCATCTTGATCGGCAACCTATTAACCAAAGCATGGTGAGCAAAGTTGAGTCAAAGTACCGTGAATTTGGGCATGTCCGTGATCTTCCTAAATCTGGTCGACCCTCACCACCAGAAGACGATCAGCTTGATGTTGTGTTGGCAGTGCATGGAAATCATCACACACCACTCAACTTCTGAATTCAATATGGCAGCGTCTACAGTCCACAAAATTCTGAGAAAAGCAGACCACCATCCTTATAAGGTATGTCTCATCCATGAGCTGAATGAAGACGACTTCGATCGGCGAAATCAATTCAGCGAACAACTGCAACAGTTATGCAATAATGATAATAATTTTATAAAAAATATATTTTTTTCTGACGATTCTACGTTTGTTTCGAACGGCCACGTCAATAGGCAAAATTGCCGTTATTGGGTTACCGAAAATCCCCGATGGATAATGGAGTATCACCCTCAAAATCCACATAAAGTGAATGTATGGTGTGGCATAGTCGACAGAAAAAACTATGGGTCCCTATTTCTTTGACGTGAACCTGACTGGTGCAATATATTTGGATTTTCTTCGATTCGACCTTATTCCTGCACTAATAGCTTTGTATCCAGATCTAGAGGAACCTTATCCTCCGAGACTGATGGTGCATCTCCCTATTATGCAGCAGCTGTCCGCGACTATTTAGTTTTTCGAATCGTTGGATAGGGAGAAGGGGACCGAATGAGTGACCAGCTAGATCTCCAGATTTGACACCCCTTGATTACTTCTTGTGGGGATACTTAAAGAGTAAAGTGTATGTTAATAGACCGGAGAATTTAGAAGATTTGAAAGCAAGAATTCGTCACGAGATACAATGTAGTTTTTCTTATTTTATTTCCATTTCACCCATACTCATAATCACCTTTTCACATACCGTAATGAAAAATGGAGTTGCCATTAAAAAAATACTGATGACGTCATTTCTCCTACCCGAATCATTCTGTCTGTGAAAATGATATTCGACGGCTTCGAGAGTTCTGTCCAAAAATTACTCTTTTATTTTTTTACGAATTTATCCACTACTTTACGAGAGCACTGAATTTAACGAACGCACTGTATACAAACCCTATGTGTGATATGATTTTGAAATCATGGAGATTCCAAAAATTGAATAATATATAGGGTGTTCTGTATATTACATTTTTCCTTATAAATGTGGCAAATTGAGATTAAAAATCGACCTGTTTCAGGAGATTCCTCAGAAATGGATAGTTTGGCTAAAAATGAATTTATTCAGTACTTTACAAAAGCACTGAATAAAAACACAGGTAGATTTAGATTATTTGTACTACGTGTTCTCTGATGTATCTGAGGATTTGCTAAATTATCACGGTTTTTTCCAACTAAGCACACGCTTTCTAATATAAATATATCCTACACATGTATCTTAACGCTCGCTTCCGAAAAATGAATATGTCATTAAGCCTTTGTTGGCTGCACATGCCCCAGCAGGAAATTCTGTATCTGAGGTGGGACTCCACGAGGCTGTAATACCCTATTTTTGTTGTTTCAGAACCAATCTCGCTGGTGGCTATTTTGACGGCATAACATCCTGAGGCCAGTTTTTTACTAAGATACAAAATGGTTTCTTGGAATTGCAGCTCGTTGTCAATTATTAAGCCAAAAAATTTATTGTTGTGTTCACGTTCTAGTGAATCATATGAATTGAGAGCAATTCTGATATGCGTTTATTCTGTGCTAGACATCGAACTGAACTGCAAGTTGAAATTATCCATTTTATCTAGAGATTACTAAAAAAAATATGAAAAAAATAAAATAAATATGAGACCTCAAATTTTATGTATTTGATTGAAATATTATCAGTGTGGAAATGCCACCCTAGGTGAGAATCTATGGCTATTTATAAGAATTTTATTTGTTGAATTGATTGTGAATAATTTATTATGATCAATAATTTCTAAGTGCTTACATTCTGGTAAATTGTTTTATAACTAGTTATAAGTGAGTACAGTGAATGGATGAGTATTTGCCCATCATCAGTGCAGGATAGGCCTAGCAGACAATGATTAATGTCTGAGAAACCGAATGATATTACCAAAATTAATCCATTACTCAGTATTTACTACATATGAGCTCTGTTGTAATCTACTCAGACATATTTGATATGAAAAAATGTCAGTTCTGGTTACAAATCACGACGGACTGAAACATTGGATGACTCACGCCATCCAAGCGTATATTAAGCTCAAAAAATCGCGTCCATCATCATTTTCTACCTCACGAAGTAAACGAACGCAAGAAATACTTCACGCGAAGCCATTTTTCATGAACTTGAAACGTATTTCCGTTCATTTATCACCCCGTTAGGTCGAAAAAGGGTGAATAAACGGAATGAAGACTGCGATTTCGATTCACAAACAGAACTTGCTTTCCTCTATATAAATCTTTAAACTTGTTGAAAAGTTCGGATAAAGCGCCTTTGTGCCACCGATATCATGGTTAATCTTTTCCTCTTGGAAGAATATCTTTTTATTCGGATTTTTTTCCTATAATAAGGTCTTGATGAAAATCGTATCGAGTGTGAATATCAAGACGAATATTGAGATATCTACATCCCAATGGAAGGGACGATCTGATTTGAATATACAGGATGATGATCAAGTTCTACTGAGGAAATATTTGTCTTCTTTCAGATTAGATTTTTTCAAATAACTTCATTTTCTTCAAAGATTTTTCAAATTTCTGAATGTTTCGTTGAGAGTAAAAATAAGTTGTGGTATTCCACAAGAATCAGAGCTTGGGAGTAGTGCAGCTAGGCCGTTTCGGGGACGAACCTCGCAATTTTGTCGCTAGATGGCCCACCTTTCAGATCGCGTATAGCGCTCGATGATGGAGACGCGTACGTGGGTCTACGTTGGGTTAGCTCATGATTTTCGGCATCTAACCCAACCTAAGATATAAGAGGGTGGCCCCCAATATACGAGGGTCTAACCAAACAAAAATATGGTCGTCTGTCATTGGAGAGAAAAAAAACAAGGTCGTCTGTCATTGGAGAGAAAAAAACACGGTCGTCCGTCATTATAGGAAAAAAAACCTGATCGTCTGTCATTGGAGAAAAAAAAACATGACCGCCAGTCATTAGAGAGAGAAAAAACATGGTCGTCTGTCATTAGAGAGAAGAAAACATGGCCGCCAGTCATTAGGGAGAAAAAACATGGTCGTCTGTCATTGGAGAAAAAACATGGTCGTCTGTCATTGGAGAAAAAAAACATGGTCGTCTGTCATTGGAGAAAAAAAAAACATGGTCGTCTGTCATTGGAGAAAAAAAAATGGCCGCCTGTCATTGAAAAAAAACATGGCCGCCTGTCATTGAAGAGAAAAAAACATGGCCGCCTGTCATTGAGAGAAAAAAACATGGCCGCCTGTCATTGGAAAAAAAACATGGTCGCCTGTCATTGGAAAAACAATATGGCTGCCTGAGTGGAAAAAAACATGGCCGCCTGTCATTGGAAAAAAAACATGGCCGACGCTTATATAAATTTACATTTTGTATACAGGGTGGACCAAAAAAGTCAATGTCTCCGATTCGGCTGATTTTCAACGAGCTAATGTGAATCGATGTATTCGAGCCATTCTGGCACTTGAAAACCGATTTGAAAAATAAAAAAATTGATTTGAACCCCAGCATATCGAGTGAGGTATCAAATTGAAGGAGAGCACCCATATATTGTAAATTCGGCACTTCCCATCCCCCCACTTTATCGTAGAACAATAAAACGCTATTTGAATGCTTTAAATTACAGGAAATAACAAAACCCATACATAATTCGTATTGGCCGCATCGACCAGTGTGCAAATCCGTCAAAAAACAAATGTCGAAATTCAGGCTCGAACCCGGGACCGCCAGATCATCACTCTAATAAGGTTGAGCAGTAGGATATATATATATATATATATATATATATATATATATACAGAGTGGCCACTTTTTTAATGGGATTGTATTGGTAACTTTCAAACCATAAGAGTTAGAAGGTCAGTCAAATGGAGAAAAAGTTGCATTCATAGAACCATTGTCAAGCAGTTCAAACAAATCGAGATTATCAGGGCCGGTTATTGAGATATCATAAGAAAAGTAAATTCTGTCATTTTGATTTTTCTTTTTTTCCCACTTTATTTCGAATATTATCAAAAAATGTCACAGGAGTTTTTTATTTGACAGTAAATTATCCTCAATTTGACATAATCAGATTTCGTAACCAACGTTTCGTACCCTCTGGGCCACCCTCAACCTCATTTTTTTCAATACGGACCTGCATATTTTATGACACTTTTCGAAATAACTTTTAACGCTGAATTCAACGATATATCAAACAATGTCATTCAAAGTTGATTTTCAGGTGTCGGATCTTTGGGTCGGATCTGTATTACATTTAGGTACCTTTAGTTTAATTAACAACATGCAATACATTTCGATAAGAAAATCAACTTACTCATCTTTAACTGAATGGAACGTAACAGCAAAGCAAGAAACAAGTAATAATTATTTACAAATTTCAAGAGGTGAAAAACCTAATTCATAATAATTAAACGAAACTATCATTTAATGAAAGAAAAATCAAATGATTATTCGAAAGTAAATGATGAACATTAATGAAGTAAGTGTTCGAGATGTCCACCATTTTGTAAAATGCACTTTGCGGTTCTGGAACCCATACTTCTTATACATTTGCTTATTTCGTTTCCTTGAATACCTTCCAATACATTCTCAATCTTCTCGCGAAGAATCTCTATTGTTGGGTTCGTGGTATCATAAATTTTATTTTTGAGATATCCCCACAAATAAAAATCCAGCGGATTCAAACCCGGAGATCTGGCAGGTCATGCTACTGGACCTCTTGTTCCAATCCATGAATCGGGAAAAGTTCGATTTAGATAGTCTGTGACTATTCTTGAGTTGTGTGGACCACATCCGTCTTGTTGGAACCATGGACTATTATGCCGATACCGTATAGGAAGATCATCCAACATTTCTTCTATAATTTCCACATATTTTGCTCCGGTTAGGTTGCCGTCAATAAAATAGGGTCCCAGTAATTTATTATTCAACAGACCGCACCATATGTTCAAAGAAAAACGATATTGATGTCTAACTTCATGAATTAAGTGAGGATTTTCTGTGGCATGAAAATGTTTGTGCCTTCGATTGAACATGCCAGAATTTGTGAATGTCGTTTCGTCTCCCCAAATGATATTGTGCGCAAAATTGTTGTTATTCCGCACCTTCCGTTGAAACCAATTACAGAATTGCAACCTTCTCTCAGGATTATTGCGATATAGTTTTTGCACGGCTTGGTATTTATAGTCATGGTAAAATAGTCAAGTGACGCGAATACATGATTTTAAATTTGAATACCAAGCCTTGCAAAATTATATCGTAATGATCTCAAAATAAAGTTCGATTCTGTAATTTGTTTCAACGGAACAAATGACAAATCCAACAATAATGATTCCTCGCGAGAAGATTGAGAATGTATTGGAAGGTATTCAAGGAGACGAAATAAGCAAATGTATAGGAAGTATGGGTTCCAGAACCGCAAAGTGCATTTTACAAAATGTTGGACATTTCGAACACTTACTTCATTAATGTTCATCATTTACTTTCGAATAATCATTTGATTTTTCTTTCATTAAATGATAGTTTTGTTTAATTATTATAAATTAGGTTTTTCACCTCTTGAAATTTGTAAATAATTATTACTTGTTTCTTGCTTTGTTGTTACGTTCCATTCAGTTAAAGATGAGTAAGTTGATTTTCTTATCGAAATGTATTGCATGTTGTTAATTAAACTAAAGGTACCTAAATGTAATACAGATCCGACCCAAAGAAATTTGGATAAGGGTCAAAATCACCTGAAAATCAACTTTGAATGACATTGTATGATATATCGTTGAATTTAGCTTTAAAAGTTATTTCGAAAAATGTCATAAAATACGCAGGTCCGTATTGAAAAAAATGAGGTTGAGGGTGGCCCAGAGCGTACGAAACGTTGGATACAAAATCTGATTATGTCAAAATGAGGATAATTTACTGTCGAATAAAAAACTTTCGTGACATTTTTTGATAATATTCGAAATAAAGTGGGAAAAAAAGAAAAATCAAAATGACAGAATTTACTTTTTTATGATATCTCAATAACCGGCCCTGATAATCTCGATTTGTTTGAACTGCTTGACAATGCTCCTATGAATGCAACTTTTTCTCCATTTGACCGACCTTCTAACTCTTATGATTTAAAAGTTACCAATACAATCCCATTAAAAAAGTGGCCACTCTGTATATATATATATATATATATATATATATATATATATATATATGCGAATACAAGTCGGACATTATCGTTGAGTGGTAATACGTGGAAGATATTTTTGTTTCTTTTATATTTCTATATAACATGTGTTTAGATGATTATATCCTTTTTTGGACATAATTTCTTATGTTTTTTGTATGCCGAAGTTGGATTAACGGTTTACATTGAATATGTGGTACGTCAATTTGATATAATATAACGAATAGTATTATCATAAATGAAATACATTTCACTGTGTTGGAGGAGGAGGAAAATGGGATATTTTTTTTTAATAAAAATGCATAAATTCAAGATGGCGGACGAGTTTTGTGATTATGGTCCGATTCGATTCAAAATAAGTATATGGGGGTTTTTGGGTTTGGAGATTATGGAATGTTTGTCAAAATTCATGAATTCAAGATGCGACCCCAAGATGGAGGACGAGTTCTGTGATTATGGTCCAATTCGATTCAAAATTGGTATGCAGGAGTTTTCGGAGTCGTAGATTCTGATTTTTTGTCAAAATTCATAAATTCAAGATGGCGGCTTCAAGATGGGGAACAAGTTCTGTTATTATGGTCCGATTCGTTTCAAAGTAGGTATGCGGCCGTTTTCGCGGTTGGAGATTTTCAATGTTTTGTCAAAATTTATAAATTCAAGATGGCGGCCCCAAGATGGAGGACAAATTTTCTGATTATGCTAATATTTTATTAGAAATTGGTATGTGGGGATTTTCAGGTTCGGAGATTCTGAATTTTTTGTCAAAATCTATTAATTCAAGATGGCGACAACAGGATGGAGGAAGAATTTTGTGATTATGGTCAGATTCTATTCAAAATTGGTGTGCGTGAGTTTTTGGGGTCGGAGATCATGATTTATTCCAGCTCAAAACTTACAGGGAAGAGACCACGTGATAACGATGCTCTATTAAAAAAATTCAACTCTTCTTTATGAAAATTGTCCGTCTTATAAGGGGGCAAAATTTTATAATCACTAAACCTAAATAGGAAAAATAATTTCAAAGCTAAACTCAAAGAATACTTGATAAATGGTTGCTTTTATAGTACTGATAAGTATTTTGATCAATAATATGTATCTCCATCTAACTTGTGGAATTGTTATATTTTTATGTATAGATGTTGACTATTTGTGAATTTTAATTACTGTCTGATGTATCCTAGGTAATTTTAATGATGAAGGATTCAATAAATGTTATTATTATTATTATTAATATATAATAATTGAAATTGAACGAAAGTTCCCACTTTTTGTGGAAAACTTTTTTAAGTAAAGGCAAAATCACTGCTATTTTCAACACATCAAGGAAAATACCTAATAATAAAGGGAAAGCCATGAATAAATTAATAATTATAAGGGTTGAGCAATAACATCAGCTACAGTATGAGTTAATATTCTCTAATTTTTTTATTCACAATTCTTCTATCATTTCTATCCACTGCGAAAACGTATGATGAATACTCGTTCCAGACGTTTGATGAATACTCGTTCCAGACGTTTGATTTCAACCACTTCACCATAACGCAATGTTTATGGAAAAGCAACGCCAACTATGGTCAGCTGTTGCGAATAAACTTGCCAAGCGACCCTGTCACCTGCAGAATAACTACGTTTGCGTCACTCTTCAGGAATAATCCCCATCCAAATGTTACGACTTCACAATGAATTGAGGAAGACCTTTTCACCACAAAGATATGTGTCATGAGGTTTTGACATATTCAAATTGGTCTGTCGTCGCCAACTAGATGTTTTGTATGCTGGAATCTTTCATGTCTGCAGAAAATCCAATCTCGTCAAAATCTTGTTTATGCGATAGGGCATCAATTTGAAGATTGTTTGATTTTTCGTGGCAGGTTTTTTCGGTTTATCTTTGTGATGAATATTTTTGCATGAATGTATATTTTGCCGATGGAAATATATGGATTTATAGTTATTTCGCCAGATTTATCTCGATATGAAGTACAGAATGGATCGGGTTGAATTCTGTAGTCAATGTTTTTCAACCTATTGGCAATCTTTGTGAAAAAAAATAGTTTTTTATGTATGGAAGAGGTGCTAACAAAAATTGACAAAACTAAAGGGATTTCAAATTAATGGGAGCGAAAACATACCCCAGAATACTGGAAATGAACAGATTAAAAAACTGCATCCCGACTACGGAAAACAACTTAAAAAAAAAATTTACCGACGAAAAACTGAACTGAAAAGCAAAAAATTAAATAAACTTTCTTAGTCTTGATAACTAAGCTCCTAAACCAATGTGAGTAACTAATTTTGAGTCGGCGCCAAACAAACAAGCAAATGAGTCAGGCATCGAGATGCGCGGTGACATTTTGATAATTTTTTTGAAGTAATTTAATGATCTTCGTTGATTGTTTGTTTGGCGCCGACTCAAAATTAGTAACTCACATAAGTTTGGGAGCTTAGTTATTAAGACCAAGAAGGTTTATTTAATTTTTTGCTTTTCAGTTCAGTTTTTCGTGGGTTTAATTTTTTGTTAAAAAGTTTTTATTTTAAATTTTTTTTTGGCTGAAATCTACTAATTACTATCTGTTAAATTCATGATCACTTCCGAAGTACTCATTTACCCACCTTACTTCAACTAATAACAGTTGAATAATATGATTATCTACTTTAATTATTTATTGTTATATAATATAAATTATTTTTGATAGTTCTGGTTAGTTTATTCCATCACTTTGTATATAATCCCATCATTTCATAGAATGTTATTATTGTGTCGGATGTAGGAGAACAAAAATAATGACAATAGCAATATGTCAATGTGCCAATGTTCACAAGTGAAAAATCAATCATCCCCGATTTTTCTACCTATAGGGGTGGATTGTTACATGCCGAATTCGAATATAATCAAGTTTGAGGTATACACTATCTAATAAAAAAAACATCCAAATCGGACAACCCAGTACAAAGTTATACCGGATAAAATCGGTTAACGAACCAAAATTCAGAGAGTGAACAATTAATATCCTCCATTTTGCTACGCTTTTCCTTTTCAAATTCAAATGGGACCAACTTCGAAATACACCCTATCCAATGAAATCATCGAAATCGAACTACTTTGTAAAAAGTTATGAGTGGTCATACATAAAAAATAATATAGGCGTCGACTAGAGAACCTCCTCCTTTTTGATTTCGTTGGTTAATAAAATTAACTGAAAAGTAAGAAACAAGTTAGGTGTTAATTGCATCGTCTTTTGAGTAGACAAGTCTTTTGATTTGATATATCAGATATTCTTGTGTCATAACCCCATAAGTACAGAAAAACTTTCAAACATAAGAAACAACAAGTTATCAATAAATATGAACTCTATGGCCAGAAAACATAATTCACTGGGAATGAAAATAAATTTTGAAATCAAATACTCGACCAAACTGATATACAAGAGCACGTTAAAAATAGCTAAACACCTGCAAGCCCCGGAATGCATATAAAAAGTCACCGTTTTTACAACGGAGCTATCAACAACTCATCACCCTCCGAGTTACGCATATCTAAGGAATTCCATTAGTAAACAAAGAAACTATAAATTATAGGTTTTGACAGCTCATTAATGCAATACGACCACGAAATAGATAAATCATTCATTTTTTACATTCTTTCGGCTGCCGTAACGAGCCATTGATCACCAAGAAAGTGATTTATTATGACAAGTAGAAGATAACTAGCGTTAGGAATGTGACCCCGCGAGCCAACAAAGAACGATACAGGGAAGGGGAGATCATATAAAAGCGCGAAATCGCGGGCAAAGATAATGATTCGGTCAACAGAAGTCGTTTAAGTAACATGTCATAACCAGAAGTTCCAAACTTTCACTCGATCAACATGTACTGCAGAAAGACGAGAAGTGCTCAAATTTTCCCATAGTAATCATATAAAATATAACTTATAGAAGTGCGGTAGCTATCAACCAAGTAACAGCTCTTTACTAGACAGTCATCAGTCATGAGTTCATTGACAAGTAATCATCTTGCAGTGAAATTGCGAAATTATTAAGAAAGAGAATTCCAATCAAGTCAAACAGGAACTGCACGAGTAATGACTTCACAAAGTGAATAACCAGTTAAACAGTATTTGCCATTAATAAAACGTATGTTATCAATGCTTCAAGAACGAGATAAGACACCGAAAACCTCTAACCGATAGTTCATGCTCTCATAGAAAAACATTACCAATACAACTATAGTCTAATATACAGTGCGATATAAAAGTAAGTGAATAACTTTCGCGAAAATAAATAAAATAGTAATACAACTAAACTAATATCGTGTAAAACAAATATCTAGTGAATAAGTGTTGAACCTGATGGTCTGGAGTAAGTTCATATATTTTTCTGGATTTATGTTTGAGCAAATTGAATCAATTATAATTTTTATATGTTTTTAAATGTATCTCCATATTTATTGTCCCATATTTTTCGAATAATATTTATAAACAGTCTGTTTAACAATTGATGGCATTTTTACTTATATTCAGTCCACTAACTTTGAGAATGCCAAAAACTGACCTAATGTAAAATCTCAACTGTTCTTTGACTATTGTATCATTTTATCAGTATAATTCAATTCCAATCCGTTTCGTGAAATGCATTGGAAGACTCACAGCAACACTCGTGTGTCATCTTTTTTTTTATTTGCATTAAAGTCTTTAAAGTGGGGACCATTTGTTCTCTTTACATGTCATATACTTTTCGACGAATTATGTCCACATCATACACGTCCAGTTTCTCAGAAGTACCAGAATCTCTCCTTTTTTCTTCTTTAATATAGGCTCATTTACTACACGCAATACTGTCTTTACTGGCCTGCGTGTTAAGGCTGCATACTTCATAAAAAAAGTTGATTTAAAAAATCAAAATACGAGATTGCGTAAAAAGTGTACTTTAAAAAAGATGGAAACAAGATGACCAGAAAATATTGTCAGAAAATTATGTTTTAAGAGGTAACCTATTAACCTCAATACTGTTAACAATATCACGCAGTTGGAGGCATCTTCTTTAATTTAACAATGAAGATATACAGGGCGATTCCAAAGAAATATATATATATATTATATATATATATATATATAATAGATATACAGGGCGATTCAAAAGAAATTTTGTTTCGTGCCAAGAGCTATTTCACCCCCACCCAGCTGCTTATGATCTATAAGGCACAGATCCGACCTGTCCTGGAATACTGTTCCCATATTTGGAGCGCGGCACCTAAACATATCCTGAGGCTATTGGATTCTGTCCAAAAAAGGGCAATTCGTCTCGTCGGTGATACCTCGCTTACAAACTCGCTCACTTGTCTGGAACACCGTAGAAAAGTTGGCGATTTGTCTCTATTTTATAGATATTTTCATGGGCGATGCTCTTCTGAAATATCAACAATCGTTCCTGCTTTGGCAGTCTCTTCGAGACTAACCCGTCAAGTTCAGTCATCACACCCCTTCGTGGTCACTTTGGAGACCTGCAGAACATCACTTTCCAAAGACTCGTTCATCCAACGAACAGGGAGGCTTTGGAACTCATTGCCTAGGGAGGTGTTCCCCGAGGCATACAACCTCCAGAAATTTAAGAAGAACACCAACTCCTACCTTCTTTTCCTTGGTTTCCACGATGTTCTCTGAACATTACAGAATATCCCTTTTCGTGGGAACCAGAACATAAAAAAAAAAGTACTTTGACAAACTTCAGGAGATGATTTCTCACAATACTTCAATATGAATTGTCCAAATAGATATATGTCCGGAAACGCTTCGATTCCACGATACAGGGTGTTGAAGTTTTATTTTCGTTTTATTTAATAACTTCCGAAATACTGACCTTGATTGAACGAAAATTGGTATCGAGAGATTTTCTGAGGTGTCGAATACGAACCTGATGTTACCCTGGCTCTTACTCGTAGGGGGCGCCACCTACACGTCTTTTTATTTTTTGAAGATTCATAACTTTTTTGAGCGTACTTCCAGCACATTTTTCAGTAAAAAAATAAATTCCTCCATCATATCTACGTAAAAAAGCTACCCACGTTACGAGTCGCTCTAAGCAATCGTTTTCTAGATATTTGGACTTGAAAATTTCAAGTCGATTATTCGAAAATCGATGCGTGTTGAAGTTATATTCTGCATTTTTCACAAGAATGCTAAGGAAAAGAATTTGACGTTTAAGTAAGTAGTTTTGGTAATTACATATTATGTGACAGTTAAACGTTTTGTTGTTTTGTTGAAGTTTCTGTAAGTTTAAAAACACTCATTTTGAAAAAATGGATCGTTTAAACAATAATGCCGATATGCATTCCGTTTATGGCCTTGCGGATGGCAATGCGCGCGAAGCAAGACGTATTTACCAGAGCGATTTTCTAATCGAGTACTGCCTTCCGCTCCAACATTTACCAATCTCCACCGTCGTTTAGCAGAAACAGGTAGCTTTAAGAGGGCAGCTGATATCATTGGAAGACCACGAGCAGTCCGAACCCCAGAATTGGAAGAAGCTGTTTTGAACGCTCTCGAGGAGAATCCAGAAACAAGTACATCATTAATTGCTGAAGCTCTCAATTCTACTCAGTCCACAGTTTGGAGAATTATCCACGATCAACAATTTGGTCCATACCATATTCAAAGGGTACAAGCTCTTTTGCCACGAGACTTTCCCCAACGCATTACTATGTGTCAGTGGTTTTTGGGAAAATTGGCTGGATATCCTCAATTATCCTCTTCACGGACGAGGCAAACTTCTCCCGAACTGCTATCACAAACTTTCATAACAACCATGTTTGGGCTCTGGAAAATCCGCACGCAGTTACTGAAAGACATTATCAGTATAATTGATAATTACTTGATAGGTCCTTTCTCTCTTCCGTTCCGACTGAATGGCGCAACTAACAGAGACTTTTTAGAAAATGAATTGCCGGGACTACTTAAGAATGTACTATTAGAAATTCGTATCCGCATGTGGCTTATGCATGATTGGGCCCATTTTAGCGTTGTAGCCAGGGAATTCCTTAACACTGTCTATCCAAATCGATGGATCGGTAGGGGTGTAGAAGAACCTAACCAGGCGTGGGCACCAAGGTCCCCAGATCTAAACCCGCTAGATTTTCATTTTTGGGGACATTTGAAGTCACTAGTTTCTAAAACTCCAGTAGCGGACGAGGAAGATCTAAGAAACCGAATAGTAGACGCCTGTGAAACAATAAGAAATACACCAATAATTTTTGACTGGGTACGAGATTCAATAACTAGAAGACTGAATGCCTGTATCTTCTCTGAAGGTGGACACTTCGAACAATTTATTTGAATACAATTTAGTTTCCTTTATTTTATTTTATTCAACATATTCAAAATTTCTTGAAATGAAATGTTGATATTTCTTGCAAATTTTATTAAAACAAATACAGATGTTGCACCCTTGATACAAAAATAACTATTTCAAACAAGTAAAAATAAATGGAATAGGTGGCGCCCCCTACAAAAAATCAAAACTACTTACTTAAACGTCAAATTCATTTCCTAAGCATTTTTGTGAAAAATGCAAAATAATGGTAATAACTTCAACACGCATCGATTATCAAATAATCGACAAGAAATTTTCAAAGTCCAAATATCTAGAAAACGGTTGCTTATAGCGACTTGTAACAAGGGTAGCTTTTTTACGTAGATATGATAGGAGAATTGATTTTTTTACTGAGAAATGTGCTAGAAGTACGTTCAAAAAAGTTATGAATCTTCAAAAAAAGAGAAAGACGTGTAGGTGGCGCCCCCTACGAGTAAGAGCAATAATAACATCAGGTTCGAATTCGACACCTCAAAAAACCTCTCAATACCAATTTGCGTTTAATTAAGGTCAGTATTTCGAAAGTCATTTAAAAAACCAAAAAATAAAAAATAGGGCAAAACTGGCTGTACAATTTCATGTATTTATCATGTACCAACCCCCTGTCCCCCTATCATCCAAAACCTGCAGACACCTGTAATATTTTTTCCGTGACATCGATCAATTTTTGATCCACAGGTGTATTACTTTCGAATCATTTTGTACATGGGCATTTTCATGCTTTCAATGGAAGACGTACCAATATTTCATCATGTATTCTCGAGCTACTTAGAGCTGATATCTCATACGTTTGGAAATGTTTCAGAGTTCACCGCCCCTGGGTCCTTACCAGTCAAACTCCTTTCAGACCGCTTTAAATTATGGATATCCATTTATTCCGCTACAATTAGCGGGCCTCCTACCTATACATGCCGACGATATTGGAGAGAAGCTCCCCAACTTGTCCATCGGGATATGCCCTTTGGGACATGCTAGAGTTATGTGGCTTGTCCACATTCAAGTTGCTGCGAAACTTTGGAATACAACTCGATAGTTTCTGGAACCAATTTGACCGAAGCATTGATCTGAGTTGCGAATTTGATAGTGGTAATGGAACCGGTTTTCTATACTGAATCTGAAGAGCTTGCACTGTGAGGTTATTTTGCTTCGATTTCAATTGATCAAGATACAAATGTAATGATTCTAGGGTTGAAATTGCAATCATAGCCTAGTCGAGAAATGAAGTTTTCTGCGAAAAATTGTTCCAAGTCTACTAAAAATATGAGCGATGGCTCATTCGATTTGGGATGTCATTCAGAAAAAGATGTATTTTCCGATTAACTATTATTTTTAACAAAAAAGAAAAAAAACAGGTTTTTGAAGAGGGGGAAATTTCCCATGAAAAAATACCCACTCCCGGAACTCTAGCTCAATTCGGCGGTTCTATTAACAATAGCCTCACATTATCAAAATTTTTTTTCTCACAAAATAAAATCCTATGATACTATGATTTTAATTCAACGTTGCTCGAGAGAGCAATGCACATAAAATATTGTTTATACTAATAAATATGAATTAAAGATTTAAAAAAATCATAGTATCATAGGATTTTATTTTGTGAGAAAAAAAATTTTGATAATGTGAGGCTATTGTTAATAGAACCGCCGAATTGTTCACAGATTTTTTTTTTGCTTCCTGGAGAACATTTTACATGTGTACTCAATAATATCACGCTAAAAAATTGTTTAAAAGTTGATTATTTTGTTAATTATAAATTTCTAAAGTTAACAAAATATGAGAAATCGAGTAAATATTGTAAAAAAAATTGTTTATTGATGTTTAATTAAATTCTGAATTGAATATTGAATAGACATATTTTTCTGTAAATTTAAAAATCCACGATAAAAATTAAGTTATTTTTTGTGAATGTCTAACAGAAAACAACTACTTTTCCGCCTAAAGCCACGGTGGACTACATCTGATAGATATTCTGAAAGGACCCTAACTCAAAAAAAAAATCTGAAATTGGAAATTTGCATTTTCATTCAGATAATTATTTGATTTTCTATTCCAGTCTTAATTAGGAACAAAGTGATCTGAGCAATGTTATCCGCCTATTCAGCCCTTTATCTTCGTAAGCTGATTGTTACTTCGTCCAAGCTTCTTTAGCTGTATTTGTTGCTCTGACAAGAGAATAGCAGTTCGGTTGAACCATAAGACATAATTTCGTTAATGCTTTCTGGTCCTTTCTCGCAGTAGTTGTATCATCTTCAAGATATCCAACAATGCTGTACCACAGATCTTCATGTTTCAGGAACATACTCATAGCAAAAGACCAATCATCATAATTTTCACCTCCTCGTAATTTCTCGAAGTATGGCAAAGAATTTGATGATCCTTCCGCAGTAGTAGCAACTCGTGTAGCTTCGTTAGGCATGATATGAGCCAAGCCTTTCTTCTAAACACCAATTTTGTCAAAAAAATTATATTTTTTCATCTCAATTGAAATAGTGAACTATTTATGCACACGTATATCTGGGCCCATAACCTACTGGATTTCAGGCAATGGAAAAATAACTTATATTTCAATATTTGCAGACGAAAGGTGAAAATACGATGACAATCTCGAATTTAATATGACAACTATCAACTATTGTTTTTATGCACAGGGTGAGGTAATATATCTTAAGGAACTTACAACTATTGTATTATATATTTCAACAAAAAGCTTGTCTTGATTATTTTCAATCATTTTCATTTATTTACCCTCTAGATTTCTCGAAAATCACATTCAGCTTTGAAAAAAGCTATTTTTGATGCTAGAATTGTGAACAACGTGGAGGAATTAGAAGAAATTCAAAATTTGAAATTGCTCATCATTCGGTTTTGGGATATACAGTGCGCGTAAAAATTATGGAACAAATTCGATATTTCGCAAGCCATGTACTTTTGACAAAAATCCTAAAATGGGTCGATTTTTATTTGAAAATGATGATTTTTTTATGTATATTCTAAAGAGGTTATGTTACTGGTTTTGACATGGTGACGTAATCGGTAATTTTTTTAAATTGGAATAGATGTCTTGTGATACCTCATCTGAAAGGCCTTTCAATACTGCATCCAATGATAATAATTAATTAGTTTTTTTTTGTACAGGGTGAACAAAAATTATTATTTTATTTCAATAAGAGAATAACTTTATATCCAACAAAATAGAACAGTTAAATAAGATGTTCGAAATGCCATCCACCAGTCTCTTGACAATAAGCAAATCTACGGACACATTCCTCTTGCACATTGCGAATAACTTCCGGAGTAATTCTGTTAATTTCTATCCTAATTTGATTTTACAACTCTTGTAGATTTTGCGGCCTATCTACATAGACCTTCGATTTCAAATAACTCCACAAGAAAAAATCCAGGGGCATAAGATCTGGAGATCTTGGGGGCCACTCTATCGGTCCGCGTCTACCAATCCACCTCCTAGGAAAACAGTTATTCAAAAACTCGCGAACATCACGTGCATAGTGCGGGGGTGCACCATCTTGTTGCAACCAAATACTTTCATTTGGTGAGTTAGGCGTTTGGAAAAATTTCGGCAAGGCTAGGTATGAGTTCATTTCTTAAAATTTCCATGTAGCGCTCCCCTGTGAGATTTTCTTCGAAAAAATACGGGCCAATAATCGTGTCATTTATTATCCCTGCCCAAACATTGACTTTCTGAGGGTATTGAGTATGCCCGTCCATCATCCAGTGAGGATTATCCCTACTCCAATATCTGCAATTCTGACGATTTACTGAACCATTTAGGCAAAACGTAGCCTCATCGGAAAACAGAATTTGTTTTATAAAACGTGGATTGCGGTTACACAAATCCTGCATTATTTCACAGAACTCCACACGGCGATCGGGATCATCATCATTGAGTTGTTGATGTAACTGTACTTTGTATGGATGGTACTTTTCTGCTTTTAGAATACTTAATACAGAACTTTGGGATATGTCAAGGTCTGCTGCAATTTGTCGTGAAGTATTGTGAGGATTATTCTCTACACCCAATAGAACATCAAGTTTTACGTTTTTTTTTTGGACGTCCAGATTCGGAATATGTTTGACATGACCAGTTTCTCTGAATTTTTTCTCAATCTTACTGACTGTTGAACGACTGATAGGTCTATTTGGATACTTCGCATTGAACAAGTCGCATACCTCTTGCTGAGTTCTGGTTCTATCTCCGCATCCAATGAAAATTAAAATTTCTATTCGTTGGGTTTCACTTAAAGTAGCCATAGTTTACTTTTAGAACCTTTTAACTTAGAATTTGTGAAGAATATTTGTTGATATTTCAACTGACATCTATTTGACACTAACTTGCCCATTATGGCATTAATTTGTATTGTCTTTTGTTTCCATTTTAGACTAGGAAATAGCTAACTATTAATATCTGGAAAGGATCCATTGGTGTGGTAGAGCACTGACTCACTAGTCTGCCAGGGCAGTCTAAGGGATTAGAGCCTTGGCTCAAAAAAGTAAAATTTTGCATTCTTTAACACGCTTTCATTATCTTTGCTTGTAACTAAATAACTCACAATGTAATAAAATCTTGGAAGTAAATATTCACCCACTTCCAATCTTCCGAATAATCTGAAATTCGTCACATATATCAAGGACCGATGACAATACAAGAATTTCATCAACAATCCTAACTCACCAAATGAAAGTATTTGGTTGCAACAAGATGGTGCACCCCCGCACTATGCACGTGATGTTCGCGAGGTTTTGAATAACTGTTTTCCTAGGAGGTGGATTGGTAGACGCGGACCGATAGAGTGGCCCCTGAGATCTCCAGATCTTACGCCCCTGGATTTTTTCTTGTGGGGTTATTTGAAATCGAAGGTCTATGTAAATAGGCCGCAAAATCTACAAGAGTTGAAAAATCGAATTGGGATCGAAATTAACAGAATTACTATGGAAGTCATTCGCAATGTGCAAGAGGAATGTGTCCGTAGATTTGCTTATTGTCGAAAGACTGGTGGATGGCATTTCGAACATCTTATTTGACTGTTCTATTTTGTTGGATATAAAGTTATTCTCTTATTGAAATAAAATATTAATTTTTGTTCACCCTGTGAAAAAATATCTAATTAATTATTATCATTGAATGCAGTATTGAGAGGCCTTTCAGATGAGGTATCACAAGACATCTATTCCAATTTAAAAAAATTACCGATTACGTCACCATGTCAAAACCAGTGACATAACCTCTTTAGAATATACATAAAAAAATCGGCATTTTAAAATAAAAATCGATCTATTTCAGGATTTTTGTCAAAAGTACATGGCTTGCGAAATATCGAATTTGTTCCATAATTTTGATGCGCACTGTATATTCGAGTTTCAAAAAAATAAGGTGCCGGACGGACCGTTTTTGGACCCATATACTCATGGATACTTTTTTTAACCGACGAAACCAAAAAGGAGGAGGTTCTCTATTCGACCCGTATATTTTATGTTTTTCCATCATTTTATGTATGATCACGCATAACTTTTTACTGAGGCGTTCGATTCCGATAATTCTTTTCTCAGTGGATAGGGTGTACTTCGAATTTGGTCCCATTTGAATTTAAAAGATGAAATCCACCCCTAAGGGTACCGAAATGAAGGATATTGATCACTCACTCTCTGAATTCTGGTCCGTTAACCGATTCTATCAGGCATAACTTTGTACTGGGTTCTTCGATTTGGATGATTCTTTTTTTAATAGATAGGGTATACCTTATTATTGGATTTCGAAAGGAATTAGCCACCCTTACGGGTAGAAAAATAGGGGATAATTGATTTTTCACTAGTGAACATTGGCACACACATACGTAGTTGACAATGACAGATCGCTACTGACATTATTCTTGTTTCACATCCGTCAAAATCAGTATATTTTATAAGAGGATGGAATGATATACAAAGTAATGAAATAAACTAACCAGAACAACGAAAATAATTTATATTACAACAAATAGTAAAAGTAGATAATCATATTTTTCAACTGGTAATAAATAAATAAAGCATTTATTGCCCAACAGAAACCATTTACAAGGCAATTAAATATTATAGATAATAATTTACAAGATAGTATTAGTATCTAACAAAACATACAAGGAAATTGACGAGGAACAGTGCAAAGAATAAACATAAGGTATGAGACACAAAATAGTACATGCATGGTTTAATCCTAAATCACTATAAGTATGCTCGAGATTTATTAATTAATTCCGACTTACTGCAGTTAGAAATATCACATATATTTGATAGCTTATTTGCATTACAACACATTACATTGATCGGAGCTTCAGACATAATATTTGTTTGAGCTCTTTTACACTTGAAGGTGGTATTTGACCTAGACTCCAATCTCGGCACATGGAAATCAATTCGAGATAATAGTGCTGGTGAGTCCACTTCACCTATTAATAGCTTGTGCAAGAACATAATGGATGCTTGATGTCTGCGTTTTTCCAAAGATATGAAATCAAATCTATGTAGCAAGTTCGTATAATCACATCCTCTTGAAGGATATGATCCATCGACCTTGAAGCACAGAAACTTTAAGAATTTTTTCTGTACTTTCTCGATTGTAGTTGAAGATTGTACATAAATAGGATTCCATATTGATGATCCATATTCTAGCTTCGATCTTACCAGACTAAAGAAAAGAGATGAGAGTGCAGAAATATCATTAAAGCTTCTACAATTTCTGAAAATGAAACCGTATATGCGATATGCTGATTTAGTAATCTCATTTATGTGAGAGTTGAATGTGAGCTGATTGTCAAAGTACACTCCTAAGTCCCTGATATTATTAACATGTTCTAGAATTGTAGTATTAATTGAGTATGGATAATTGACAATATTTGATTTTCTTGTGAAGGTTAGTGCTTTACATTTTGAGATATTGAGAAAAAGATCGTTTTCCAAACACCAATCATATAAGTAATTGATTTGTTCCTGTAGAATTAAGCAATCGTCCAAATTAGAAATAGTAACATATAATTTCAGATCATCCGCAAACATTAGTTTGTTGCACTCAAGCGACTCACAAAGATCATTGATGAATATCAAAAATAACAGTGGCCCCAGATTGGATCCCTGAGGGACTCCACTGGTTGCAATGAAGTTATTTGAGGTATATCCATTGAGAGAGACAAACTGCACTCTGTTTTTCAAGTAAGATTTCAAAAGGTCCAAAAAAATGTTATTAAATCCTAGACCAGTAATTTTCTTCAATAGTATTTCGTGATTGATTTTGTCAAAGGCCTTGGAGAAATCAGTATAAACCACATCAACCTGCCCTCTTTGGTCTAATGATTCACATAAGTATTGACTTAAAATGGATAGATTACTAATTGTGGATCTTGAGTTCATGAATCCATGTTGAGATTCAGAGATGATGTGTTTGGTTGCAGGATAAATGCGATTACATAATATGATCTCCAAGACCTTTGCAGGGTTATTTAAGATCGAAATTGGTCTATAATTGTTAACAATAGCGCGGTCTTGAGACTTATGTACTGGACAAATTTTCGAAATTTTCCATATATCTGGAAAAACCGATGTTTCAAGAATCAAATTAAAGATTGTAAGCAATGGACATATTAATGCTCTAAGACAATCCTTGATGATGAAGGATGGAATTTCGTCAGAACCTGAGGTGAATTTATTTTTTAGTTTTCTACCAGCATTAATAATTTCGATTTCTGATATTGGTTCAGAGCTGATATCTACTGAGTTATAATTGTCATTGAGTTGTATGTAGGTTTATCAAATCTGGTTCCGCCATTGTATATACACTTTCAAAATATTTGCCGAAAGCATTTGATATCTCTTGAGGATTATCGAAAGATTCATCACAGTAAGACATTTTGGCTGGAATTCTAGAGGTTTTATTTTTGTTATGAATAAAAGACCAGAACGATTTAGGTTCATTTTTCAATTGTATCTGGACATTTAGAAGATAATCTTCATATGCTACTTTAATTTTATCTTTACCATTTTTCCGGAGTCTGCCAAACTCATGGAAATAAGCAATATCTCCTGTTTTTTTGTATTTTTTATGTAGTTTCGCTTTTTGTTTAATTTGGCTTATAATTTCACTTGTGTACCATAAGGGATATTGATGTTTATAATTTTTGTAAATTGGTACATGCCTATCTAGGATTTCATAGAATTTACTGTAGAAGCATTGGTAATAGTTGAAGTGAGGTGGGTAAGTAAGTATTTTGGAAGTAATCAAACAACAAGTAGGTAGTAATTGGTAGATTTTAGCCACAAAAACTTGAAAAATAAAAACATTTAACAAAAAATTAAACCGACGAAATGCGGAACTGAAAAGTAAAAAATAAAAACTTTTTAACAAAAAGCTAACCGACGAAAAAATCAACTGAAAAGCAAAAAATAAAATAAACCTTCTTAGTCTAAATGATAATTGAGCTCCTAAACTAATGTAAGTAACTGATTTTGAGTCGGCGCCAAACAAACTAGCAATTGAATTAGGTGAAGCGTAAAATGATGGCAGCGAGATGCACGACTGCGTTTTGATGACTTCTTTCATAGATAATGATCTTCGATAATTGTTTGTTTGGCGCCGACTCAAAATCAGTTACTCACATTAGTTTAGGAGCTCAATTATCATTTAGACTAAGAAGGTTTATTTTATTTTTTGCTTTTCAGTTGATTTTTTCGTCGGTTTAATTTTTTGTTAAAAAGTTTTTATTGACAAGACTTACCCACCCTGGCATTTCTGACACAACTTGTATAGTGGAGGTATATTTGGGATCCCAACAAATTCCATGTACAGCATCTTCAATGTAAATCCGATAACCTGAATTACAGAAGGAGGACGATGAATTTCACATACATTCTAGTCTACATCAATATGTATCAACTCGTACCGTTCACATACGTAAATCATCCTCCAAATATTATATTTATGATAGATCTAGTTAACGAGTTTAATGTACTTCTCGAACACACGACTTTGAATCTATGAACTCGAGCTGAAGGAACTCGCTGAAGCTGTAATGCGAGAATGGGTTCTAAATTGAATTTCGCCGAAGGTTTGCCAATAATCGAATTCCGACAGCGTGTTACCAGAAATGAGGGCTCAGTCCTACTGACTTCGTTGATTTTCACTGACTATACCCCTGCTCAAGTATGCTTGGATTGCTTCGATAAAATGTATAATAAAAAAATAGAAAAAAAAATTAAAAATAGAAAATATATTTTTTTTACGAATTTTACGAATATAACAGATTACGGTAACAAAGACATGGTAACAGATTATGGTAAAGGTAGCATGGTTAGTGAAACTTGCAAACAAACATGTAGAGTAAACCCATTAGAACCTATGGTCGTGCGTGGGTTCTCTCCACATCATTATCTACAATTACCTATATGTAGGTGTGGAATACATTGTTATACATTTTCTGTTTAAATAGGAATATAGGAAAATAGTGATAAAAATAATACAATTGTGGTGTTAGTAATACTAATAATAGATGCGGTAATTATACATAGTGGTGAATATTGATTAGAAGAAAATTAAAAAAAAAAAAAATATAATGACTTTTTAATGTGGAGGAAAATAATAATGAAATAGAGATTATTATGTTTATGATATACAATAACAATAGCAACATTGAATCTACTAGGTGAATCGATATGGATTACCAATATATTGACCTTGTCTTACTTTACTTAGTCTCAACTCCAAGCAAAGGTAATTTATTCAACAAGTTTTCTGACGTCGGTTCTAGGTAGATGAAGGATATATGTTTCAAATATTTTTTTCAATAGGTTAACTGAGTTAATGGTTTTCAGATACATTTTGTATATATCAGGCAATGCATTATATATTCTTGATGACAAATATAGATAATATTTCTGGCCTATCGTTTTGTTGGCTAGCAGTATTTTGAGATTTTCTTTCAGTTTGTTACGCGTCGGATAATTGTGGTCAACTCGCTCAAGTGTTTTCCTATTATTGTATAGATATAGTATTATATTATACATATATATATCTGTCTTATATCCATAATTCGTGTCTCTACAAATAATTCATCTGACGAGTAAGTAAATTTTTTAAAGGTCATTATTTTCAATATTTTTTTTGTAGAACGTCCAGTTGTTTCAGATGACTCCACCCCAACTCAGGATACCATATTGTAGTCGTGATTGTACTAGTGAGTAATAAATTGTTCGCAGGTGAGTGACATTCATAATGGTACGTAGAAATTTGAATTTTGGCAATAAACATCTAATAATTTTGCATATGTTGGAGACTTGATGATCCCATCTTAGGTGTGAATCGATTATAACACCAAGGTACTTCATTTTATCTGTTATATTAATTTCAATTTATATAAATATACACGAAAAAAATTCAACAAATAAAACAAGACGATTAATCTTAATTCATCCAACACAAATATTTTTGAAATGGAACTTCTCTGGGCACGTTAAGAGTAAAATTTCAAGGTCCACCCAAGTAGCATTTTGAGTGGACGGAACATAGCTGCCACGATCCTGGAAGTGTTTGACCACAACCACTGCCAGACGAAACTTAGCTGCCACGATCCTTGATGTTTTTGATCTCATAATAATAATATAATAATAATAATTTTATTAACCATTTTTGGTACAGTGTGTACATATGGTAGGTCATATAAAGCACAAAGATGTGTGTAATTTATCCACATTTCCTGGATAGATAAAACTATGGATATCGCATAGTGCAGTACGTACATAGAGTAAAGTCATATACAACAAAGTGTTATAAATAAACCACAAGAATTAGGTGAAATTAAAAACATATCAAGAACATTATTACAGCAAGTAAACGTAAAAACAGAATATTACCAAAATCAAATATTCAATTCTAGCAATCCAACAAAAACTGCCCGGAAAGTGATAGATGAATTATCAGATAAAAATAAAAAACAAGGTAACCTAGCAATAAGAGTTGATGATCAAGAAATACGTGACCCCCATTTGATTGCTTCATCTTTCAACGGTTTTTTACAGATGCTCCCAAAACAATAATTGAAAACTTGACTAACAAGGATAGATTCCATGTATTAGATTGCAGAGTAATCCTATATGATTCCTTTTTTTCAACCCCTTATGGAGTACATTAATTAGAAACACTTCTCAAACACAAATTGAAAAATAAAAGTTCTTCCGGGACTGATGATATACCCATGAAAATCGCCATACCAATTTTGAATCGAATCGGACCATGATCACAAAACTCGTCCGCCATCTTGGAGCCGCCATCTTAAATTTATGAATTTTGACAAAAAAACATAATCTCCGACTCCGAAAACCTCGACATACCAATCAATTTTGATTCAAATCGGACTATAACTACAAATTTTGTCCGCCATTTTGAAGCCGCCATTCTGTTCTTTTTTTCTCTAACGAAAATTCCATGATGCATTTTTACCGGAATTATGAACACCTGCCAAATTTAAAATTTATCGGACAACTAGAATTCGGTCAAAATTCATTTGACCCAAACTTACGAACGAACTAACTATCAAGTGAAACTAAATAAAAGCTTGTAATAAAATAATCAATAAGAAACCTTTTTAAAGAAAAGTTTTATATTTCCATTATTTAAATAATTATTTGAGAAATGTTTTTTCTTTAAAAATCATAATTGGCATTTTTCAATAGAATAACAAAAAATATAAAAAAATTATTAAAAATGCAAGTGTTTATCAAGTTAATAGTTTGTTATAAACAAATTCCAAATCACATTCCTTTTTTTTTCTGAAACCACTAAAAATTACAAAAACAACCATATGCTACAAAGTTTTGTAAATGTATACCGTAATTTTGAAAAAATCTATAAAGAATGTAAAAAAAAATCTACACTTCGTTGCATATGGTTGTTTTTGTAATCTTTAGTTGAATCAGAATAAAATGTAATGAGAGTTGGAATTTGTTTATACCCAATTGTTAACTAAATGAACGGTTACGTTTTTTATA
Source organism: Gonioctena quinquepunctata (assembly GCA_018342105.1). NCBI lineage: Eukaryota > Metazoa > Arthropoda > Insecta > Coleoptera > Chrysomelidae > Gonioctena > Gonioctena quinquepunctata. The sequence continues at coordinate 50,570 of JAFIRS010003644.1, read as the reverse complement.
ATTTTTTTTATTTTTGTTATTCTATTGAGAAATGCCAATTATGGTTTTTAAAGAAATAATCTAATTTATTTGAATAATGGAATTTTAAATTATTTAAATAATGGAATTTAAAATTATTTGAATAATGGAAATATTAAAAAAACTATTATAAACAATGAGTTTTTTTGAATCATTATATTCTTTAGACAACAAAATGACATATTTTTTTTTAATATCAAACTAATCAATTTGTTTATAAACAATTCGTAAACAAATATCCTTGATTTTTTTTATTGAATGTTGTTGAATGCCTTCGTTTCATGCAAAAACAGCAATAGCAAAACATATGATTGGAAAATTTGTTTAATAACAATTTTTAATTTTTTGTTGACTTTAAAAAATTATAATAAACAAATTGAACAACTCTTAAAAACTTTTATAACGTGTTCTTGTTGAGTATATATATATATATATATTTATATACAGTATATATAGTATATATAGTATATATACAGTGTATATATATATATATACAGTATATATACAGTGCTTCTCAAAAGTCCGCTCCCCCCTCTTATTTTTCGAACGATTATACATAAACAAGTGAAATTTGGAAACTGAATATTAAAGGTTTTAAACGTCCCTACTAGTGATAATGGATGACGAAATCGTCAAAGATGACGTCACAAGGCCATTGTGACCAATAATTTTAAATGGAACCCTCGGCAAGCGACACCTCTTTTAAAAGGTATCGAAAAAACCTATTCAATGATACTAATTTTGTTTGTGTTTATGGCAGTTTTGATGGCTCATTAGTAAACATTAAAATTTAAATTCCATTCAGTATGATAATAATTACAGATTTAAGAATCAGTATCTATTCAAAGAAATTGCTCGAAGTGACCTCCATTTACTTCCTGACAATGAAATATCTTATTTTTAAACTCTTCTCGTACTTTTGCAAATGTGTCTGCGGAAACAGCCTCACATTCTGCAACAATACGTTGTTTTAAAACGTCAATATTGTCAGCTTCAGTGGCGTGAACCTTCGATTTGAGGTACCCAGAAGAAAAAATCCAAAGGTATGAGGTCCGGTGATCGAGCTGGCCATTCCGTTGAACCTCGTCGTCCAATCCATCTACCACGATACTCCTCATCCAAATACCGTCTTACTGCACCGTAATAGTGTGGAGGAGCACCATTCTGTTGGAATGTTATTTCCAAATTGCCGAATTCATCTGGATTATCTTCCAAAATTTCAAGGATTAACGGTTCTATTGCATATTACTTCTGACACTATATCAATTTTTTTCTCATCAGAAATTTGTGGTCTGCCAGATCGTTTCGCATCATGAATACTACCCGTTGTTTCAAACTTACGAAGAAGCTCCCTTAAATAAGTCCTCGAAACGGGGCGATCGAGAAACCTCTCATTAAAAATGCGTTCTGCTGCATGAATATCTTGTCCAGTTTCACCAAGAATTAGGATCGCTGCTACTTTATCACCTAAAGCACGTACCATTTCGCTTCTTGAAGCACTCAAACGTTCGGCTCACAACAGTTTAACAAATTATTAAAATGTACAAAAATATTAAAAGTACCAAAAGCTGCTGAAAAAGTTGAACGTTCGATCAACAATACACAAATTATTGAATGTACAAAAACTTGGACAATTACAAAAACGTCGAATTAGGGAGACTAACAAAAACGTCAGCTTATTTGACAACTATCCAGAGGCGGAGCTTGAATTTGGAATTTTAGTATTAACTGATTTAATTCATCACAGCTTTGCGTTTTTTAAAAGCGAGTTGCCAAAACTGCCATAAACACAAACAAAATTAGTATCATTGAATAGGTTTTTTCAATACCTTTTAAAAGAGGTGTCGCTTACCGTAGGGTTCCATTCAAAATTATTGGTCACAATGGCCTTGTGACGTCATTTTTGACGATTTCGTCATCTATCATCACTAGTAGGGAAGTTTACAACCTTTAATATTCAGTTTTCAAATTTCATTTGTTTATGTATAATCGTTCCAAAAATAAGAGGGGGGGGGACTTTTGAGAAGCACTGTATATATATATATATGAAGGGCTGAAAGAAACGAAAAATTTTATTAAAACATTTATGCAGTTTTTATGAAAACCGAATAAGGACAACTAACAAATACCTAACTTGATAAAAAATAAACATTTTTTTTTTCAACGGGACCTTGTTTTTCCAAGTGTAATTTTTTTTTAATTTGTATTTAATACTATAAAAAAATATTTTATTGAGTGTACTCTTATTAGAGAGCCCTAGTTTCAGCGTTAAATTGAAATTATAAATAAGTTCCGGAAGTTATTTATTGGAAATTTCCCTCTCTTTGAGGATCTATTTTTAGATTTTTGCTATCGCTTATATTTGTTGAGTTATTCCAAAAAAACTGAACCCCTTTTTTTGTTTCTGATATTTGTTAATAACAACTGCAATTTTCGACCGCAAAAAAAACCAGAAAAGTCTTTCGCAGAATTGCATTCCGAATCGAAAGAGCTATTGCTCATAGTTTTTGGAGCCTTGGAACTATTTTTCGCAGGAAACTCACTTCTCGACTAGTCTTATAGTTATTTGTAGCGAAATACCCGACAGTTCTGGGAGATAACCCGTCGTTTCCCCTTCATACACACCCCTACCGGGATTTGACGTCCATTATGGATGATTTCGTGTTCAATCTTCATAATTCGACAGCAAAGTGGCAGGAGAAGCTTTCCCACAATATTCAGTCTCGCTTTTGATATTTAAGCGTTTTATTCTTTCACTTTGGGTATAATAACACACAATACGTTCCGAGACAGGGAAGAATGACGGCAGCTTTGACTTTAAGAAGTAAGTCAGGACCGAATTGGTTTCAATGCAAACATTGACGATTTCAAATGAATAGTAAAAACGTGTTAGTTTGTCATAGATTACTCAAAAAATGAGCAACAGCTACTATTAATACAGTAAAATAGTTCATTCTCACGTATGGTCGCACCAGAAATCTAAGAAGGTCGTAAATCAATTTTAGCCGACGACCCTCATTATTACCTATTGTCTCAAAATATAGATGAGCAATAAAAGTGTGAGTCCCTTGAAAAGATTCCCAGGTCCGGCTTGAAATATCCCATGAAATAGTTTGGCATTTTAATAATAGTGGGCTCTCCATTATTTTTGGCTTTTGCTGACAGTTTTGTATTTGAATTTATTTGATAATAAAAAATCTCGTAAGGTTGATTTAGAACCCGTCGTAAGGATATGTTTGAATGTGTGTAAATAATAAAATTTACTCACCTGGCCACCAGACTTTCGGTACTAATGGCCTATTAACGAGATTATAGCGATAATGGTCTATTTACGGTTACAAAATAAATTACCTACCAGATTTGGATAACAAAACGGTTTTGAGAACTGACCGCTTTCCAATTTCAGAAATAAAAGGGGAAAAGTTAAACAACACTTAGTCATGGTCATGACCTACCTAATATTCCGTTGTGTCAGTTGTGTCTATTTTAAAGTGTCTATTCGATTTTTGTGTCGTAAAAAATGTGGCGCCCATGGGCTCATCCTGAAGCTAGTACTTCAACTAGTGGTCCTAGTACCAATAGTCGACAAATGTTACACCCTCATGGGAAACAAATTATATTAAATATTTATTCTTCCCTTCTGGAACGTGAAATGTCCAAGGATCAAGCTGTGCAAGAAAGTGCTTCTTTAACAAAAACACCGTATTCCACAGTGTTCAAAATAGTAAGTAACACTATTTTAAAAAGAAAGAAACGAAAAGACTCTGGCGGTTCGAGGAAACTAGATGGCTGTGATGTAGATATAATTCGAAGAACAATATATGCCTTGTATAAAGAGCAAATTGTGCCTACCTTAGATATTTAATGCAACGGCTTGAAAAGAATGAAACTGGTATCCAGTGTTGCAAAGAGACTTTAAGGAAGTCTCTTTTACAAAACGGATTTAAATTTAAAAAACTCACTAGTAGCAGAAAAATCTTAATGGAATCTGTGCGCCTTAAGAAATGGAGATTTGAATATTCATTGGCAATAAACGAATTTAGAGAATATGGTAGAACAGTAGTGTATTTGGATGAAGCCTGGTTCGGTACACATGATATTTCAAACAAAAGTTGGGTAGACTTATCTGACTTGTGCCAAACGAATGCGCCGTCTAATAAAGGAAAACGCATTACGGTAATTCACGCAGAAACCGAAAATGGTTTTATACCAAATGCGTTGTCTTTATCGGCAAAGAATATTAAGGACTCTTTAGTCGATTATCATGATGATACTACAGCCGAATTATTTGAAGACTGCTTCCAAAATAAATCATACCAAATATTCCCCCAACAGTATTATCGTCATGGATACCACAGCGAAGACTAGATAAGCACCATGTTCAAATAACACCAAAGCCACTATACAAGAATATATGTTAAATAATGATATGTACTATGAGGAAAAGTACACAAAAAAACAGTAACTATAAGTTTTACGCAGTTATTCGATAAAAAAGAAATATTTTTGTGATTCATTGGCTGAAATCTTGGGACATACGGTGCTCAGACTTCCTCCTTATCACTGTATGTTTAACACAATTGAACATATATGTCATCAGCTTAAGTCAGCAGTTCGAAGAAATGATACTTCTCCAACCTTAAGTTCAACTGTGGTAGCTCTTATTCAAACAGAAACTGCAAACATTCCTGATAGCAGCTGCGCCAAGTGTGTTTCCCATATCAAAAAGGTGGAAAACTCATATATGGATATAGAAAAAATTTCCCAAAGAAGTTTATTATCAATTTGGATGACGACCGTGAAAGTGAAACTGATATTCGCGAGTAATTTTGTTTATACATTTAATCGAGATACTGAACTTTTTATACAGTATAAAGTTTGACATTTTACATTAATTAGGCATATCATATATTATTATATAATATAATATAATTATATAATTATATATATATATATATATATATATATAAAATTGTAATTGATCTTGAGGATGCAGTCAATACTGGGCTGGTTTAAAGAAAACTCTTTGTTATTTGTCGAGCTATCGGGAATGTTTATTCCCTTTATCAAGACATCTATAAAAAACAGTTTGACCATGAGCAAAACAATTGCATAAAAAATATAGGTTAGGAAAACTTACTAAACTTTGGGTTTATAGTAGAAATCAGCGTCATTGCAGTAAAAACAGACAATCATTTACATATAAACATTCTTACAGTCATTAATAGTAAACTAAACACAATACTAACAATTGAAATTTCAACGTTTTTTTTTAATTTTGAACATGGCCATCGGCATTCTCGTGCTCGAGGAAGATTGGAACAAGGACGGAAACAACCCGATTGTCAACTGTCAGCTGTCCTCGTCATGGAGTATCTAACGGGGTCATGCCAACAGTATGACGAACCAACACGGAAACGAAAAAATATTTATCCAACAAATTATTATACTGATTTGGGTAACTCATTTTTTATGAACATTCAGAAGGAAAAAAACATTCTAATTTATAATTTTAGTGGTGGAAATGATTCGAAATATTCAAAATTGCATTATTCATTGTTTGATTGCTCATTGTTGTAGGTATGTGGAGGGGAGAGTTCTAGTTTTAGAATGTAGTTGTAGATATTACTTAAATTATTCAAATCTGTTTTCTTGTTCATACTGTTAACATCACTCTTAATGAAAAACATTTCTTTGAACAATCTTTTGTGTAGATTATTCTCTGTGCAAAGTACTTTTACTTGGTTATAATCCATGATATGTTTACTGGAGATGACACGGTCAGCCAGTGCACACGTCACTTTTTTTCTATTACAATCGCTTCTATGGGACGTTAATCGTCCAGATAGATTCCTTGATGTCTGTCCAACGTATATTTTGTCACAACCCTGACATGGAATTTTGTATACAACATTTGATTTTTCTAAAGTTTGTAATTTGGTTTTGGTTTTTGTAAACAGACTGTTGGTAGTTGTCACGATGCGTTGTGCAATTTTGATGTTTTCATTTTTAAAGACATTAATAAGTTTATGTGTTAATGATTGGTAATATGGTAAAGAGCAGAAAAAAGGAGAAGATATATTATTGGGAGGTGCCTCATCATCGTGTTGATTGACTTCAGTTTGAAAAAGATTAATGTTGTTTACCAAGTTATTATTAGTATTTGACAAATTGTCCGCAGCGACTGGTACATTACTCTGAGAAGAGCTGAATAGGAGTTTGTTAATAATCTTTGGAGGATAAGAATTTTCAACGAGGATACCTTTTATTCATTTAAACATTCAGATTTGAAAAGTGGATGTGTTAAATTCACGATTCTGTTCCTCAGGGTAAATACTAGATTTATTTTCATCTTCGTCGGATGGTAAGAATGATAATTGAGAAGTATGTTACTTGCACACGGTTTCCTATACCATTTTGTGTGAATAGTATTATCCATGTTTCTGCAGACTCTCATATCTAGAAAAGGGATATATATATATATATATATATATATATATATATATATTACAAGTCGGAATTCCGAGATACAAGTCTGAATTTCGACTTACAAGACGGAATTGTAGAATTAAAAAAAATGTGGCACTTCTACGCCTTCGTACTTTACAGATAAACATATATATATAGTTATATTTCAAATATTCCCAGGAGATACCTCCTTCGAAGAATTTTCATTGCCTTCTTCCGGTGGTATAACAGTCCGAAAAGGGCGCTCATCGAAAACCCGGATTATAGTACAGTCAAGTAGGAAATACTAATTCTCGAAGAGTTCGGTCCAAGGGTAGATATGGAAAAATAAGCTGATTTATCGTCATGAAATTCCGTGTTACAAGTCGGAATTCTGAGATACAAGTCGAAATTCCGAGATACAAGACGGAATTGTAAAATAAAAAAAAGTGTGGCACTTTCACGCCTTTGTAGTAAAGTGTTAGAAAGGAATAATCTCAAATATCTTGTTTTCTGAACACCTGTTTGGTGGTCTTCGTAAACTGTGTATTTCGTCGAATCTTGGAAAATAAATATTTCATTCAAAATAGATATTTCATTTTGCTACAATGCAGACAAAACCAACTTCTCAAAATGTAAGATAGTAAAGCATTCAAAAATGCCATACAAGCTTGTTAGGTGTCACCCAGTACAAAACATTTCAAGGACTAGAGTGCCAAACAAAACTCTTGTAAATGTAAGATAAGTGAGGTCAAATTGCAGATGTGATTCCTATTCTTGGAAAGTATTTTGATATTATTGTTTTTCCAACGCTATACAAATAACAATAAAACCGATCGTAAGTTCATTTTAGTGAGGTAATTCAATATGAAATGTTACTTTTGTTGCCAAAGTTTACAATGAATACATACGGGATATTCTTCATACTGTGCCTCGAGATATCTTCGAGTTTGTCTGCGAGAATTTGGGTATATTCGTTATACCTTCCCACAGCCATTCATTAGTGTTGCAACCAATTTGGAGACAGCTTTCCCTGAGGGGACACAACGTTACAATAATGTCACCAGACATCTTGAACGATCCATCTTTGACCAACCTTACGGAAATAGACGTCAACTACAGTTACAAAATTATGGTAGACGAAAATATAACTGATGCTTGGGCTGAGGAAAACTTCCTCGTTCAGAATATTCTTCGCATTCAAACATTTGTAGAAAAAGTGACGTATGCTGAGCTGAACCATCCAGACATGAAAAAGCTCATTAGGAATGAGCAACAACACTTCGACTTGATCTTCGTGGAGGGGCATTATCCACTGGTTTACGCTTTCGGATACTGGTTTCAAGCACCCGTTATAAGTAAGTGGATATTAGTCTGGTTAAAAATTTACAAAACGGGTTAATTCTTGTTCCCGGTCCTGAGAATATATGCGTAGCTCATTCGATTCGAATTGACGTCTAGAAAAATATATCTCGAGCATTTCTCAGCACATAAAAAATTGCAATTGTTATTAACAAAATAAGATAAAAAAAATATATTCAGTTTTTTGTTAATAACTCAAAAGCTATTAATATTTAAGAACTTTCGAAAAAAGATTCTCAAAGAGGAGGAAATTTCCAATAAAAAAATTGAGCTCCCAGAATTCTATCTCTATTATTTATAATTTTTATTCAACGCCTATATCACACAAAATATTTTTTTATAGTATTAAATATTAATTTAAAGATTTGAAAAAATTATGGTGTCATCAGAACATTCGAAAGAATAAAGCCCCGTTGGAAAAAAAATTATGTTGATTTTTCAAAAAGTTATACGATTGTTAATTAACTAATTTTTATCCAATCTCTGTTTTTACAAAAGTCGACATAAAAGTTTAAATAATTTTCCTATAAATTTTTTGCTTCTTGAAGCCCTTCTTATATATATATATATATATATATATATATATATATATACTTAACAAGATCACGTCATAAAAGTTTATTAAAGTTATATATTTTGTTTGTTATAATTTTTTTAAATGAACAAAAAATGAAGTTAAAAAAAATGTTTGTTGACAAATGTTATTATACAGCTGTTTTTGCATCTAACAATGACATTAATTAACGTAGGAAAAAAAAATTCACGTCACGTTATAAACAAATAGACAGGTATAATATTTCACAAAATGTATTTGTTACCATTTTATTGTCAAGACTAAGTGATAATAAAAAAAAACTTAAATGAATTTTTCAATTGTTTATAATCGTTTTTTTTATATTTCGTTTCTTTGAATGATCAATTAAGAAATGTTTTCTACTTCAAAAATCATAATTGACAAAAAAAATTATTAATAATTTCATTTTTTATTTAGTTAACAATTTGTTATAAACAATTTGTGATCCTCGGTTAATTTTTCCTAGAAGTAAACAAAATTACAAAAACAGCCATATATAACAAAATACTAAAAAAAATTGTCTTTAATTTTTTATCGTGTAATATATTAAAATGTTATAAACAATTATTATCAATTTTTTTCAGTACTTTGTTATGTATGGCTGTTTTTGAAATTATTTTTACTTCTAGAAAAAAAAATAAACCGAAGGTCACAAATGGTTATAACAAATTGTTAACTTAATAAACAATGAAAATATTGATAACATTTTTATTTTTTTTTGTTAACCTATAGAGAAATTCCAACAATGATTTTTGGGAGAAAAAAAAATTCCATTCAATTATTTTAACAAATTATATATAAAAAAACGTTTACAAACAATTAAAAATGTATTTAAGGTTTTCTTTTTTTTTAAATCATCATTTTGTCTTGACAATAAAATGGTAAGAAATAATTATTCAAAAATATTATACTTGTCTATTTGTTTTTTCCTTCGTTAGTTATTGCTATTGATAGATGCAAAAACAGCTGTATAATAACATTTGTCACCAAAAATTTTAGTTTACAATTTTTTTTTCAATATTTCATTTTTTGTTCATTTAAAAAAATTATAACAAACAAAATATAAAACTTTAATGAACTTTTATCACGTGATCTTGTTAAGATACAGTGACCGGCAGAAAGTACGCATCATATGGAAAATTTTTTTAATATAATATTTTGACAAATGTCGATACATGCAATCGCTTCTGCATCAAAAGGAATCCCAAAAGATGTACAGTGCCGTTCGTCTTTTCTTGTTTGGCGGGAAATTTAAAAAATTTAAAAATTATGTCTCAAAACACACTTATTTGGGAAAATATTGAAAAATGTTATTTGGAAAAGTTGTTAAGAACGACATTTTATAGCTATGTACAAGTTTGGAAAAAAATCTGAGATGAAAAAATAAAAATCAATTTTTGTCATAAAAAAAAATTCAATTTGGAAAAATACATTTCTGACAAAGAAACTCATTGGTAAAGCCCAAGAGTAATATTTTAAATAATATTTTGTAAAGATTCACCAGCTACTTCTATTTTAATCAAAGAAAATTTTAAATCTGTAGATTTGCCATGTGTTCAGCTGCTCCATAAGAGGTCACAGAAATATCTTTAGGACATTATAATCCCGATACTGCTTATTATTGACAAAGAACCATCCTCATTAATAATGAACAGTATCGGGATCATAATGTCCTGGAGATATTTCAGTGACCTCTTATGAAGCAGCTGAATACATGGCAAATCCATAGATTTCATTTTTTTTCCGAATAAAATACAAGTAGCTTGCGAATATTCACAAAATATCATTTCAAATATTACTGTTGGCCTTACTAATGAGTTTCTTTGTCTAAAATGTATTTTTCCAAATTGAAATTTTTATTATGGCAAAAAAAATTATTTTTATTTTTTAAACTCAGATTTTTTTGAAAACTTGTACATAGCTATAAAATAACGTTCTGAACAACTTTTTCGAATAACATTTTTCGATATTTTCCCAACTAAGTGTGTTTTGAAACATAATTTTTAATTTTTTCAAATTTCCCTCCAAACACGAAAAGACGAACGGCACTGTACAACGTCTTCTGGAGTTGCTTTTGATGCAGAAGCGATTGCACATATCGATGTTCTTCAAAATTTATTCATAAAAGAATTTCCCATACGATGCGAACTTTCTGCCGGTCACTGTATATATAAGAAGGGCTCCAAGAAGCAAAAAATGTATAGGTCAATTATTCAAACTTTTAAGTCGACTTTTGTAAAAACAGATTTAATTAACAATCTATACTTTTTGAAAAATCGACAAATTTTTTTTCCAACGGGGCTTTATTCTGTCAAGTGTTTTGATGACACCATTATTTTTTTTCAATTTTTCAAATAGATATTTAATACTATAAAAAAAATATTTTGTGTGATAGACTGTCTCATTGCGCCCATGCCGTAACGGCCGCGAGGAGACCTATTTTCCTTCTCTTTAAGGATCTTTTTTCAAAAGTTCTTAAATATCAATAGTTTTTGAGTTATTAACAAAAAACTGAACATCTTTTTTTTTTCATCTTATTTAGTTAATAACAATTGCAATTTTTTATGAGCTAATAAATGCTCAACATTTGAGCAAAATACTTTATTATTTAATCCGATATATAATACACATTTTTCATAGCAGATGTATTATTCGTGAAATAACATTATCAGCACAGTGAATCAGTAAAATGAATCATTCAGAACTTTTTTTCGGCACATTGTAAAACACCAAACCGGGCAAATCAATAGCGTACTTTTTTAACCGATGAAACCAAAAAGGAGGAGTTTTTTTTAATTTTTTTATCATTTTTTTTATGTATGATCACGCATAACTTTTTACTAAGGCGTTTGATTCCAATAATTCTTCCTTCAGTGGATAGGGTGTACTTCGAAGTTGGTCCCATTTGAATTTAAAAGATGAAATCCACCCCTGAGGGTAGCAAAATGAAGGATATTGATCACTCACCCTCTGAATTCTGATCCGTTAACCGATTCTATCAGGCATAACTTTGTACTGGGATCTTCGATTTGGATGATTCTACTTTTATCAGATAGGGTATACCCCATAGTTGATCATATTTGGAATGGAATGGAATGGAATTATCCACCCTTACGGGTAGAAAAATAGGGGATAATAGATTTTTCCCTTGTGAACATTGGCACACATTATCACAATCATTATATTATATGAGAGAATGATATACAAAGTAATGAAATAAACTAACCAGAACAACAAAAATAATTTATATTACAACAAATAGTAAAAGTAGATAATCATATCATTCAACTGGTAATAGTTGAAGTAAGGTGGGTAAGTATTTTGGAAGTAATCAAAAAACAAGCAGTTAGTAATCAGTAGATTTCAGCAACAAAAAATTTAAAAATTAAAACTTTTTAACAAAAAATTAAACCGACGGAATACGGAACTGAAAAGTAAAGAATATAATAAACCTTCTTAGTCTCAATAACTGAGCTCCTAAGCTAATGTAAGTAACTTATTTCGAGTCGGCGCAAAACAAACAATCAACTAAGATCATTGAATTACTTTAAAAAAATTATCAGAATGTCACCGCCCAACTCGATGCCATCATTTTACGCCTTACCTAATTCATTTGCTTGTTTGTTTGGCGCCGACTGAAAATAAGTTACTTACATTAGTTTAGGAGCTCAGTTATTGGGACTAAGAAGGTTTATTTCATTTTTTACTTGTCAGTTCCGTATTTCGCCGGTTTAATTTTTTGTTAAAAAGTTTTTATTAACATGCACATTTGCTTAGAGTACGAATGTCATATCAGTAAAGCCTCATCAGATTAATATTCAATCAGAATCGTGAATTATCACATCATCAACATTTCAGAAAATCGCATAAAATGGCAGGACTTGGTGGTGGTGTGGTTTTATCCAAAACAATATCGAAATGGTCGATCGATTATAATCCCGTGTAATTTATAAGATTATCAATCACTCATTTCCAAGAAATATTCCTCTATTAAATTCTCAAATGATTGGGTGCAGGTTTAATTTTGAAAGTTAATTTAAAATTACTGGTTTCTCAACTCTATACAAATATCAATGAATCGTGCTGAAAAGTATATTGAAACTAATAAAAAACCGATAACATCATTGTGAGCTTATTTCAATGAAGTTATTCAATATGAAATGTTAATTTTGTTTCCAAAGTTTACAATGAATCATCATACTTTGGAGCATTTGTATTATTTCTGGTTTTTTGTTGATAGAGGAAGAGCTTTTTCTGTGAAAACTTGAGCATAGGTATCGCATAATTTTAAAACATTTTATGAAACCTACGTTTGCTCTAAGAACAAATCCAAGTGGAAATTCCAGTTTTTCCCCACTTTCTGGGTTGCGGTTGGACATACTACATAAGCTGTTGGTGCAATCAACTTTCAAGATAATATATCATTCACAAACATGTTATTCAAGCCAGACTTGGAGTACGAGGAAAAAAAGTTGGCTAAGGCATGCGGTCAAAGTACAGATAGTAATTTGATATATGTAATTGTTTTTTTAAGGCCATACGAATTTCAGTTAAAGAAGCCGATGGAATCATTGCGATCTCATTTTGGTGAAAAGATTCAACATGAAATGTAAATTATTGTGCCAGAGTTGTGGGATGAAACCTTTTTGGATACTCTTCGTATTGTGTCTGAAGATATCTTCGCACTTATCTGCGAGAATCTTGGGAATATTCGTAGTACCTTCTTACAGCCACTCAATAGTGTTCCAACCAATTTGGAGACAGCTTTCCCTAAGGGGCCACAACGTTACAATAATGTCACCAAACGTCTTGAACGATTCATCATCAACCAACCTTACGGAGATAGACGTCAACTATACCTACGAAATTATAAAAAAGGCGAAGGAAGACATATACTCGTTCAAAGACAATTCAATGATAACAAACATTTCGCTCATACTCAAATATAAGTTAGACATTTTGGAGGCAGAGCTCAGCCTTCCAGAAATACAGAAGCTTATCAAGGATGCAGACCAACACTTCGACTTGGTTCTTGTAGAGAGCCCTCGGCCTCTTACATACTCATTCGGATATCACTCTCAAGCTTCAGTTATAGGTGAGGGATGATGAAAATTCGAAACTTTGACGATTTAGTTTTGAGAGATGAATTTTCTTGGTTTGTTGTACTCCAAACAATAGATTAATAATAATAAACTAATAAACTAAAGAACGCGCTTTAATATCAAACTAAAAACCAGAATTCAGAGGGTGAGTGATCAATATCCTTCATGTTGCTACCCTTAGGGGTGGATTTCATCTTTTAAATTCAAATGGGACCACCTTCGAAGTACACCCTATCCACTGAAAGAAGAATTATCGGAATCGGAGCCTCAGTAAAAAGTTATGCGTGATCATACATAAAAAAAATGGGTCGACTAGAGAACCTCCTCCTTTTTGGTTTCGTCGGTTAAAAAACATCATTCATTAATCAGTGCGCTCGAATATCCTTCAGCGCCCATGGCTACCAAGTCCCTAAAACCGGCACTGATATAATCTAACCTCATAGAAATGCTTCCTTGGTTGACTAACTAGTTTCTCGCTGGACTGAAATAATAATAGTTTCTTTGTAGTGAGTGAGACTTGACATTGCAAATCGGTCGTGAAATTCGTTATTGTACATGACCTAAGTGAAGGAGATCGTATAGAAAATGAAGTGTGCATGGCTACTCATCGTTCTGTGTCTCAAAATATCTCCCAGTCAACCGGCAAGAATCTTGTGTCTCTTCGTAATACCGCAAGTGAGTCATCAGAACTGTCTACAACCGATTGGCAAGGAACTTTCCCTGAGAGGTCACGATACGACTGTTATATCACCGAGAATCTTCAATGATCCATCGCTGACCAATTTGACGGAGATTGACATGAGTTTTACCGCAAGAATCAATGCAGAGGCGAATATCGGCCACAATATGTCCAAAGAGAACTCCCTCCTAGACAACTATTTTTTCTTAGAGAAATTCGTGAATGATATAGTGGAAGCTGATCTTGAACATCCTGAAGTGCAGAAGTTGATAACGAACGAAGAAGAGAAATTCGATTTGGTTGTTGTCGAAGGTCATTTTCCACTCATTTACGCTTTTGGCGCGCGCTTCCAAGCTCCAGTTATAAGTGAGTATTGCGAACACCAGAGAGGTTTCGGTCAAAGACTTGTCAATCCAGAATAACGTAGATATTTTCAACTGCAAGCCAACTGACATCAAAATAGCTATCTTGCAATCATAATGATTCTTACTGAACACACAGTGCTTCTCAAAAGTCCCCTCCCCCTCGTATTTTTGGAAAGTATACATAAACAAGTGAAATTTGGAAACTGAATATTAAAGGTTGTAAACTTCCCTCCCTACTAGTGATGATAGATGACGTCACAAGGCCATTGTGACCAATAATTTTAAATGGAACCCTACGGCAAGCGAAAATTCCAAATTCAAGCTCCGCCTCTGGATAGTTGTCAAATAAGCGGACGTTTTTGTTAGTCTCCCTAATTCGACGTTTTTGTAATTGTCCAAGTTTTTGTACATTTAATAATTTCTGTATTGTTGATCTAACGTTCAATTGTTTTAGCTGGTACTTTTATTATTTTTGTACATTTTAATAATTTGTTAAACTGTTGTGAGCCGAACGTTCAAGTGCTTCGAAAAGCGAAATGGTACGTGCTTTAGGTGATAAAGTAGCAGCGATCCTAATTCTTGGTGAAACTGGACAAAATATTATGCAGCAGAATGCATTTTAATGAGAGGTTTCCGATCGCCCGTTTCGAGGACTTATTTAAGGAGCTTCTTCGTAAGTTTGAAACAACGGGTAGTATTAATGATGCGAAACGATCTGGCAGACCACAAATTTCTGATGAGAAAAAAATTGATATACTGGCAGAAGTAATAGTTAATCCTACTTCTTCAACAACTCACGTTGCATCTACCTGTGGAGTCAGTCGAAGTACAGTACACAGGGTGTTGAAAAAACCAAATTTCATCCATACTTTCTATCTGAATTTCCATTTAGATAAATACACAGAATGTGAGGTATTGGAGTGACGCAAATCCTCACCTGTTTCGTGAAACACATACCCAATTTCCCCAGAAGGTGAATGTTTGGGCAGGTATCCTGGGAAACCACATCGTTGGGCCTCTTTCTTTAAATACTCATTTAACTGGTGAGGTTTATCTGGAGCTGTTGCAAAACGCAATAGAACCGATAATACTTGAAATTTTGGAAGATAATCCAGATGAATTTGGCAATTTGCAAATAACATTCCAACAGGATGGTGCTCCTCCACACTATTACGGTGCAGTAAGACGGTATTTGGATGAGGAGTATCGTGGTAGATGGATTGGACGACGAGGTTCAACGGAATGGCCAGCTCGATCACCGGACCTCACACCTTTGGATTTTTTTCTGGGGGGGTACCTTGAATCGAAGGTTTACGCCACTGAACCTGACAATATTGACGTTTTAAAACAACGTATTGTTGCAGAATGTGAGGCTGTTTCCGCAGACACATTTGCAAAAGTACGAGACGAGTTTAAAAATAGGATATTTCACTGTTAGGAAGTAAATGGAAGACACTTCGAGCAATTTTTTGAGTAGATACTGATTCTTAAATCTGTAATTAATATCATACTCAATGGAATTTACATTTTAATGTTCACTAATGAGCCACTAAAACTGCCATAAACACAAACAAAATCAGTATCATTGAATAGGTTTTTTCGATACCTTTTAAAAGAGGTGTCGCTTGCCGTAGGGTTCCATTTAAAATTATTGGTCACAATGGCCTTGTGACGTCATCTTTGACGATTTCGTCATCTATCATCACTAGTAGGGAAGTTTACAAACAACCTTTAATATTCACTTTCCAAATTTCACTTGTTTATGTATAATCGTTCCAAAAATAAGAGGGGGGGAGGGACTTTTGAGAAGCACTGTATAGTTTCATATTTGTGGTGATGTGGTATGAACTTTTTTCTCACTGAGTTTTTTTCAGTTCATACACATCATTGCTCTTATTATTTACTTTTTATGGAATAAATTGTCTTATTTCATGTACATTAGGTTTAACTCTATTTAACCTTTCCTGAATGTATATTTCCCATTCTGTGAATGGCTTCGGCTGTTGAATGGTGTACCAAATAAATAAAATGAATAAGGATCGGAGAAGGGACGATTTACAAAAGAAGCAACCGGTATTCACTATAATTTATAAAATACTAAAGACAAGATGAGTTTCTTTTAGTTTAATAGTTATTTATGCGATAAGTGCAAAAATAAGTGTTTATTGCACAAAAAATAAGTGTTTAAACACTTTTTGCACGAGTTGCATACAATATTTTTTCTACGTTCTTGCAAATGTTTTATGCAGATGGCACTAAGTGTAGGAAAATAAAAAGCGTACTGAAATTGCGTCGATTTGACGTTTATGTTTGTTATGATCACAAATGATAGATGTAGAATGACAGATGAGTGCAATAATCATTTTATTGCACAGTGCAATAAAGAACCACTTTTTTCACTGAATGTAGTTCAATAAAGATTTGTTTTCTGCATGAACGTAGAAAAATAATATTATACTATAACTTAGTCACAGCTAGCTGCCCTGATAAACGTTGTCCTGTCGAAATTTCTATATTTCCTATTTTTTTCCAAAAACTTTCATCCGCGTAGATTTTTTTTCTTATATTTTTCTTTGTGTTGTTCCATCTAGGTTATGACTGTGACTCTACCCGCTCCTCGTTATCCCGTATTCCCGTTTTCCTGTTATCCCGTTATCTCATTTTCTCGATTTCCAGTTATAAATAAAAACATACTTTATTCATCCTTCATGATCACAGGTACATGATGTGGGATAAGTCTTGAGAAAAAGTTTTCCGAGGCCCGTGTCGGTCAAGTTCTGGGGTGTCACACAGCTGATTTTTTTTTAAATACAGGGTGCGTCAACAGGATTCCCGTGGTTCATTGCTCCCTAATGTACCACTATTTCGATTTCTTATATTTTTTCGTCAAAGGGGCCATCTAAGACTACCTTCCAAAATAATGTTCATCCACACAGGGTGCATCATTGATGCGTGGCTAACCAATTGGCTGCTCAACGATCTTTCGATTTTGAATTCCGTTGCGGCGTTGCCGAGTTATTAAAAAAAAACTATTTTATAGACTTCTTTTCGAAAAATTATCTATCTCACATTTCGAAATCTTTAGTAAAGATAATTGGGGAATCGTTGGTCGATATGATGATGTTCATTGAGATTACCAAGAATTGGAATAAATTGTACAGGATGTTCGATACAACAACACAAACTTAGCTATTTTCAAACATCGGTATTTTGTTTTTTTTCAAATGGAACACCCTGTATATTTCCATTTAAATCAACTCCTTTTTGATGACTCTACACTTTTCATCTCCGACGTCATGTACTTTTAACAACCGGTTTTCGAGATATTCTGGTTTGAAGGAATTATTCAATATCAAATCAACAATTCTATAGATTTTTTATCTACATGTTTGTTCATAGAAAATGCCGATACTGAATGATGTTTCAATAATTTGTTTCCATCTTTGAAAGCATTCGTGGCAACTCATGAATAACTAGCATAGCAAAAGAAATTTTCAAATGTAACTATTTTTTCTACTTTAGTTATCTATGACTACCGCTGAAAAAATACTATCGGAATTTGTAAATAGAGGTAACTGTCAAACTACAATCCAGTTGTGTTAAAATTATTGTGGCATTATGAATTATCGTTTAGAGGACATGGTTGAAATGGTGTATGCTTTGGAGAAAGTGATGGCAATTGCTTACTGGCATCTAGATTATACGAACAAAAGTTTCCTGAGAGAAGACATCCAGGCCAGCGAGCATTTCGAGACCTCAAAACAAGATTTGAGGAAACCGGAAAAATTACAAAAAGTCGAATGATGGAAATTCTTGATATTGCATTGCATATTACCGAGAATCCCCATGTGAGTACACGTATTTTAAGTAGGGAGTTGGGAATATCTCAAAGTAGTTTTTCTCGGATGGTGAGAAAATGCAATTACCATCCATATCATATGCAGTTAATGCAGGAGCTGACTGAAAGAGATTTTCCAAAGGGAATGCGGTTTTGCCAAGGGGGTGTAGATAAAATCAACCCTGAACCTGATTTTTTTGAGTATGTTCTATTTTCGGACGAAGCCACGTTTCACAACAATGGCCATGTGAATCGGCATAATATGCACTATTATGCAACTGAAAATCCTCATTTTGTTAGATATGTCAATCACCAACAACTTTGGTCACTGAATGTTTGGACGGCGTGTAACTGGGCCCTTTTTTTTCAACGGTCATCTCAATGGAAGAAAATATCTAAGATTTCTGCGAAGTCAGTTATCAAATTTATTTGATGATATTCCATCGGCAATGAGGCAGAGAATGTGGCTACAACAAGATGCCGCGCCTGCACATTACCCATTGATAATGAATTCCGTGAAAAATGGATAGGTAGAGGAGGGCCAGTTCAGTGGCCTCCAAGGTCATCGGACCTTACAAAAATAGATTTTTTGCTATGGGGATACATTAAATGGGTTGTCTATCAAACTCCGCCTAAAACTCCTGAAAATATGAAAGCAAGAATTCGTACTGCTTTCAGGGAAATTTCATAGGACATGTAGGCACATGTGGATACTAATTAACCGACGAAACCAAAAAGGAGGACCCGTATATTTTTTTTTATGTATGATCACGCATAACTTTTTACTGAGACGTCTGATTCCGATAATTCTTTATTCAGTGGATAGGGTGTACTTCGAAGTTGGTCCCATTTGAATTTAAAAAATGATATCCACCCCTAAGGGTAGCAAAATCAAGGCTATTGATCACTCATCCTCTGAATTCTGGTGCGTTAACCGATTCTTTCAGGCATAACTTTGTACTGGGTTCTTCGATTCGGATGATTCTTTTTTTATTAGATAGGGTATACCTCATAGTTATCATATTTGGATTTCGAATGTAATATCCACCCTTACGGGTAGAAAAATGGGAATAATTGATTTTTCACTTGCATGTACATTGGCACACATATGTAGACAATGACAGATCGCTTATGTCATTATTTTTGTTCTCCTACATCCGTCACAATCATTATATTCTATGAGAGGATGGAATGATATACAAAGTAATGAAATAAACTAACCAGAACAACAAAAATAATTTATATTACAACGAATAGTAAAAGTAGATAATCATATTATTTAACTGGTAATAGTTGAAGTAAGGTGGGTAAGTAGGTATTTTGGAAGTAATAAAAAAACGAGTAGGTAGTAATTAGTAGATTCCAGCCACAAAAAATTGAAAAATAAAAACTTTTCAACAAAAAATTAAAACGACGAAATACGGAACTGAAAAGTAAAAAATAAAATAAACCTTCTTAGTCCCGATAACTAAGCTCCTAAACTAATGTATGTTACTAATTTTGAGTCGGCGCCAAACGAATAATCAACGAAGATCATTAAATTATTTCAAAAAAATTATCAGAATGTCACCGCGCAACTCGATGACATCATTTTACGCCTTACCTAATTCATTTGCTTGTTTGTTTGGCGCCGACTCAAAATTAGTTACTTACATTAGTTTAGGAGCTTAGTTATTGAGAGTAAGAAGGTTTATTTCATTTTTTACTTTTCAGTTCGTCGGTTTAATTTTTTGTTAAAAAGTTTTCATTTCCGAAACAGATTGAGTGTGTGTATTGGTGAAAATGACAGGCACATCGAACATTTGCTGCATTAAGATTCGAAGTTTAATTCCAAATATGATACCAAAGGCGAACATCAATATTTTATGTGGAAAAATATCCATTTTTGGATGTAGAATATCTCGGAAAATAGTTGTTTTAGGTACATGACATGAAGGATGAAAAGTGTAGAGTTATTGAAAAGGTGTTGATTTAAATGAAAATATGCAAGGTGACCCATTTGAAAAAATCAAAACACCGATCTTTGAAAATGGCTAAGTTTGTGTTGTTGTATCGAACATCCATTTATTCTAAATTCTTGGTATTCTCAATGAACATCATCATATCGACCAACGATTCCCCAATTATATTTACTAAATATTTCGAAATGTGAAATAGGTAATTTTTAGAAAATAATTCTACAAAATAGTATTTTTTTGAATAACTCGGCAACGCCGCAACGGAATTCAAAATTGAAAAAATCGTTGAGCAGCCAATGGAACAGCCGATCGGAAAATATGAAAATATACCGGGTGTTTCATTTGAAAAAGAACAACTTTGGTTAGCCACGCATCAATGATGCACCCTGTATGAATGAAAATTATTTTGGAAGGTGGTCTCAGATGGTCCCTTTGACAAAAAAAATATAAGAAATCGAAATAGTGATACATTAAGGAACAATGAACCACGGGAATCCTGTTGACTCACCCTGTATATCATGATTCCTATTTCAATTGACAGTTATTATATAAAATCGAATTTGTTTCATGGCGCTCAACGTGGGGAGTACATTAATGTCACAGGATAATACAGATCTCCAATGACCATTTTCTGAACTTAAGGAAACAATAGTGAAAAATAAATCATATTGACAGCTGCACACGTCATATCAATGAACACGAGATATGGCGATAGATATGCCGCCTTTCGCTGGAGACGTTAGGACGGCGGTCCCGATATGGATGTTGAGCTCGTTGAAAATCCCTACCTCTGGTAGGAAACGCCAGTGGATTGTGCTCGCTATCGTTGGTGTTTAGCCCTTGTGGCAGAAATAGGCTGACGTTAAATACAGAAAAACATTGTTTTAGGTATCTCATCCCTGTCGCCCTGGCTCCACTGCCACGACGTCATGGGCAACCCCACGCACCCCATCTACCCCGACATGTTGATGACCGCGGACGAGGACTACGGCTTTGTGTACCGTCTGAGAGGCTTTCTCTACAACATCTGGTACAGGGCCTTGTTCCATTGGTACATCTTGCCGAAAGAGGACAGGATAGCGAGGAAATATTTCGGAAATGACATGCCGTACCTGGGGGACATCTTCAGGAACACAAGTTTGCTTATGATCAATGTGAATCCGATTATGGGTACACCCAGAGCTAATGTGCCGAATGTGGTGGAGATCAGTCAGATGCATATACGGGAGAAAAAACCTCTGCCGAAGGTAGGAACATCAACAATACTTTATTTCATTGAAAGGGGACATTAGAGGTAGGTTGTCTTTTGCAGAAAGCGTTTGCCGTTGCGGAGCAGTGTTCTTTCTTTGGTATGTCGAGTGCTTGGTTGGGACAGTGAAATCGATAGTGTCATGCTCAACTTTGATACAATATCTCATAGAAAGAAATAAAAATTATCAAGTCTTGCACCGGCACACCCAAAAGAAACGATAATTATATTTTCAGACATTCATAACTAATTTTATAGTACGTCTCAACAGATGAATCACCTTAAGCGGCCACTTCACACATAAGAAATTCCTCCATTCACATTAAATTAGATCGTAACTGCTTGCCGCCAATCTCAAAGAAAGGAATAAATCAGATGAACATTAATTCTTTGGCAGCTATTGACACATGGCCATCCATATGTCACCATCGGCTTTCCTGAAACCCTAATAAAAGCGGTGATAGCGGAAAGAATGAAAGGAACTTAAGGGGTTGCGTGAAATCAAGAGAAAATTAATGACCTATTACTTTAACATAGCATGGCGGCTTTTCAAATCGAAGGAGAGAAGGGAGTAGACTATAGTCTACTCTTTATATATATAAAGAAAGCTGAACATGATCAAGGCTGATTATTCTCCATTCAAGTTCCGCGAGCGATTGAGTTTATAATTCAGAGAGAATTATCTCCTACATATATTTATTCAATGTCGAACTAAAACTTTGAAAAATAGTGGTGTATAAATTCATAACACCCTGTATATGCCAGTCGTATCAATGGTGGATCAGATGTGGATTATTTGAATATCCAACTGTCCACGGTCGTATCAATAGCAGCGCACGCTTTGGCATAAATGTGAAACATTATCGGGACTTTTTTTTTGGTTGTGGTTTGGTTGAGATCGAGATCAATATGGATTGAAAAAACCGTTGATTTCTTGCTGACGTTTCGAATTATTTTAATTCATCCTCAGGGCTCTGTAACAATTGTTCCTCAACTAGTGAAAGAGATACTTTCTACGGTTTCCTGTAAACTTGACGAGTAGCACTGATGATGACTCAACAGTCGAAAGCTCTATGCTGTGATTTTATAAATAAATTATTCTGCACGAAATACAAATTTCTTTCTTCGAATATATCGATACGTGCATATCATGAGACGGACTCATTCTCAGCTTTAGAAAGCCCAAGAGAGGCAAGGAAATTCCAGTGGCTTAAACAATAATGCAATGCATTAATAATCCCGCAAGCATGGCTATGCAGTGACTGACGTCACTGACTATTATTTCCATCTTATGGTATAGACCTTTCACTTCTTTCCATGATGTTGTCACTATCCTCGCACTTCATGTAATGTTTTTGGATGGAATTCATCTTGCCTATCGGATGATGTTTAATCCATGGATTTATTGCGAAGATTAATGTTAATTTCATGATTCTTAATAACAGAGCTATGAATTCAAACTTTACTTGGAGCTTTTGGTTGTCTAGCATAATAGAAAAATAGTCACTTCGTTACAATGCCTCGTAAACAATTCCCGAGACTCAATTTTTTGTTTACAGGATCTTCAAGATTACTTGGACTCTTCCACCAACGGAGTTGTTTATTTCAGCCTCGGTACCAACATTGACAGTAATAATTTGGATACAAAACTAGGAGACACTATCATACAGGCCCTGTCGGAACTTCCGTATAATGTTATTTGGAAATGGGATTCGGACTATCTATATGATAAACCCAAAAACGTCCTCGTCAGAAAATGGCTACCCCAACAGGATATTCTAGGTGAGCCAATATAGTTGAAATAAATAAAAAAATTAAATGTATCTTCACGATCATAGTCATATGGTAATGTAGTCGAATATACATAGACCCATGTGGTACATTCGAACTATGAACAGCAGGATCTGAGTTTATGTGATGTTATCCACACTTTCCCATCCACAGTTTCTGACGAGTAGACTGTCGAAAACGGGATAGAGTGAAATTTGTGTGCGGCGTTGCCAGACTCCCGGGTAATTCCCACTCACGCTTTTTACACGTTTTTCGGGATATCTCATTCATGAATGCACAATCCTTGGTATTATTTTTGTTCACTGATATGCGCTCAATCATCTTATCAATACGTATAAGGTATCAAAACCATTTAGAATGCTTTTTAGACGTTTTCTTCCACACATTTCCCCCTCAATAATGAATCTTTCATGAAAAACATGTATGTATTCAATACATACAGGGGGTTAAAATAATTTGTGGAGCTCAAGGAGGATAAGGAAAGAATAAAAATAATCCTTTTTTCATAAATTTCTCGGTATATCTCCGTTATTACTTCATGATCGTTGATAATTTTTCCACCAAAATGTTTGTAACAATGTTTTCTACCCATACAGGGTGTCAAATCAGTTTGTAGTGCCGTAGGAAAAAAAGGAACAAATAAAAAAACCTTTTTTCACTTTTTTCATATATCTCCTTTATTTCTGCATGATCGTTGATGATCTTTCAAGGAAATACTCACGATAATATTTCCGATATATACAGGGTGTCAAAACAATTTGTAGTGCCGTAGGGGAAAAAACAGTTCCAGCCACGGTTTCCAAATATTCGAATATCTCCGTTATTACTGCATGATCGTCGATAATTTTCACACCAAAATGTTCGTAATAATGTTTTCTACCCATACAGCGTGTCAAATCAATTTGTAGTGCCGTAGGAAAAAAAGTAACAAATAAAAAAATCAAATTTTTTACACATTTTTTTATATATCTCCGTTATTTCTGCATGAACGTTGATGATTCTTTCAAGGAAAAACTCACGATAATATTTCCGAAATATACAGGGTGTCAAACCAATTTGTAGTGCCGTAGGGGAAAAACAGTTCCAGCCACGGTTTCCAAATATTCGAATATCTCCGTTATTACTGCATGATCGTTGATAATTTTTCCACCAAAATGTTCGTAATAATGTTTCTACCCATACAGGGTGTCAAATCAATTTGTAGTGCCGTAGGAAAAAAAGTAACAAATAAAAAAATCAAATTTTTTACACATTTTTTCATATATCTCCTTTATTTCTGCATGATCGTTGATGATTCTTTCAAGGAAATACTCACGATAATATTTCCGATATATACAGGGTGTCAAAACAATTTGTAGTGCCGTAGGGGAAAAAACAGTTCCAGCCACGGTTTCCAAATTAATTATCCGTTATTACTGCATGATCGTCGATAATTTTCACACCAAAATGTTCGTAATAATGTTTTCTACCCAAACAGGGTGTCAAATCAATTTGTAGTGCCGTAGGAAAAAAAGTAACAAATAAAAAAATCAAATTTTTTACACATTTTTTCATATATCTCCTTTATTTCTGCATGATCGTTGATGATTCTTTCAAGGAAATACTCACGATAATATTTCCGATATATATATATATATACTTTTTTTCCTACGGCACTACAAATTGATTTGACACTCTGTATGGGTAGAAAACATTATTACGAACATTTTGGTGAAAAAATTATCAACGATCATGCAGTAATAACGGAGATATACCGAGAAATTTATGAAAAAAAGATTATTCTTATTCTTTCCTTATTCTCCTAGAGCTCCACAAATTATTTTAACTCCCTGTATGTATGAATACATACATGTTTTTCATGAAAGATTCATTATTAAGGGGAAAAGTGTGGAAGAAAACGCCTAAAAAGCATTCTAAATGGTTTTGATACCTTATACGTATTGATAAGATGATTGAGCGCATATCAGTGAACAAAAATAATACCAAGGATTGTGCATTTATGAATGAGATATCCCGAAAAACGTGTAAAAAGCGTGAGTGGGAATTACCCGGAAGTCTGGCAACGCCGCACACAAATTTCACTCTATCCCGTTTTCGACAGTCTACTCGTCAGAAACTGTGGATGGGAAAGTGTGGATAACTTCACATAAACAGGATCTGACTGGATTGAACTATGTTTGTGTAATTTGTGAGATATGATTTCAGCAAGTGAACATGTTTTTTTGAAATGTTTCATGTGATATCAATAGAGTGCGGAATTCAGAATTTTCCATCGCACGTTACTGAGAACGGGCAGATTTGTAACTGTATATTTATTTCTGTAGAAGCCATGTTGTTCATTACCAGGGTGTACATGATCAATAACTATGATTCAAAAGTACTTTGACAAACTTCTGAGGTGATTCTTCAGAATATTCTAATATGAATTGTCCAAATAAAGATTCATAACTTTTTGAGCGTACTTCTAGCACATTTTTCAGTAAAAAAATTAATTCCTCTATCATATCTATCATAAGCTACCCTTGTTACAAATCGCTATAAGCAACCGTTTTCTAGATATTTGGACTTGAAAATTTCATGTCGATTATTTGATAATCGATGCGTGTTGAAGTTATTACCATTATTTTGCATTTTTCACAAGAATGCTTAGGAAATGAATTTGACGTTAAAGTAAGAAGTTCCGGTAATTACATATTATGTGACAGTTAAACGTTTAATTGTTTTGTTGAAGTATCTGTAAGTTTTAAAACACTAATTTTGAAAAAATGGACCCCAGAATTGGAAAAAGCTGTTTTGAACGCTCTCGAGGAGAATCCAGAAACAAGTACAAGAATAATGGCTGAAGCTCCCAATTCTACACAGTTTGGAGAATTATCCACGATCAACAATTTGATCCATACCATATTCAAAGGGTACAAGCTCTTTTACCACAAGACTTTCCCCAACTATGTGTCAGTAGTTTTTGATGAAATTGGCTGGAAATCCTCAATTTTTAAGATATGTACTATTCCCGAAATGCTATCACAAACTTCCATAACAACCATGTTTGGGCTCTGGAAAATCCGCACGCAGTTAGTGAAAGACACTATCAGTATCAATTTTCTGTAAATGTATGGGCGGCAATAATTGATAATTCCTTGATAGGTCCTTTCTTTCTTCCGTTCTGACTGAATGGCGCAACTTTCAGAGACTTTTTAGAAAACGAATTGCCGGGACTACTATAGAATGTACCATTAGAAATTCGTATCCGCTTGTGGTTTATGCATGATGGGGCTCCAGCCCATTTTAGCGTTGTAGCCAGGGAATTCCTTAACACAGTCTATCCAAATCGATGGATCGGTAGCGGTATAGAAGAACCGAACCAGGCGTGGGCACCAAGGTCCCCAGATCTAAACCCGCTAGATTTTTATTTTTGGGGACATTTGAAGTCATTAGTTTATAAAACTCCAGTAGCGAACGAGGAAGATCTAAAAACCGAATAGTGAAACAATAATAAACACAGCAATAATTTTTGAACGGGTACGAGATTCAATGACTAGAAGACTGAATACCTGTATCTTCGCTGCAGGTGGACACTTTAAACGATTCATCTCAATACAATTTGGTTTCCTTTATTTTATTTTATTCTACATATTCAAAATGCCTTGAAATAAAATGTTGATATTTCTTGCAAATTTTATTGAAACAAATACAGATTTTGCACCCAAAAATAACTATTTCAAACGAGTAAAATAAATAGAATAGGTGGAGCCCCCTACAAAAAATCAAAACTACCTACTTAAACGTCAAATTCATTTCCTAAGCATTCTTGTGAAAAATGCAAACTAATGGTAATAACTTCAACACGCATCGATTATCAAATAATCGACTTGAAAGTCCTAATATCTAGAAAACGGTTGCTTATAGCGACTTGTGACAAGGGTAGCTTTCTTACATAGATATGATAGAGGAATGAGTTTTTTACTGAAAAATATGCTAGAAGTCCGCTCAAAAAAGTTATGAATCTTCAAAAAAGACAAAGACGTGGCGCCCCCTACGCGTAAGAGCAATAATAACATCAGGTTCGAATTTGACACCTCAAAAAACCTCCCGATACCAATTTTAGTTTAATTAAGGTCAGTATTTCGAAAGTTATTTAAAAAAAACGAAAATAAAAATAAAACTTTAACACCTTGTATCTTGGAAACGAAGCGTATCCGGACATATATTTATTTGGACAATTCATATTATAATATTGTGAGGAATCACCTCCTGAAGTTTTTCAAAGTACTTTTGGATCACCCTGTATATAACTTTAACAAATATTTTGGAAGGTTGCTTCCCATATTTTGGGTTTTTTCTCCCCTTGCGTGAGCTATAACAGATTTTAATAAGTAATTGTCAAAAAACACGAAAACTTCAAAAATGTGATAAT
Source organism: Gonioctena quinquepunctata (assembly GCA_018342105.1). Classification (NCBI taxonomy): domain Eukaryota; kingdom Metazoa; phylum Arthropoda; class Insecta; order Coleoptera; family Chrysomelidae; genus Gonioctena; species Gonioctena quinquepunctata. The sequence goes on along the minus strand of JAFIRS010003644.1, from coordinate 22,773 downwards.
TCTTCAAAAACTTGGATTTTAGAAGGAAACAGGGTTGATTCTCGAAACCACATCAAAGTAAATATAATTTTCAATATGACTTTTGTTGTGGAAAATAGGCAAATCATTTTTAAACGGTTCGTTACTGACAAATTTGAGTTTAGTTGGAAATATGGAAAGCAATATTCCAATACCCCCTCCGCTCCCCCCAAAAAATATTCAGACGTCATTTTGGAAGATGATTACATTATCCCTTTGGCTCATTTTCAACGATCTTGATGTTTGATCAGTGTTACTTCATATTGATATCCAGGAACCCTTGTGAATCAGGATATTTCTCTATATGAACATATTATATTCTTAGTACACCTGATAAATAATTCTATTATATATGGCTTTTTCAAATATTTAAGGATTAAATAATACCGCAGTAATGAATAACAGTAAAGTCTTGATTATTATGGTATCTATCATCATTTCGATAGTTTTCTCCTTGAGTATAAATATACATGTGCAGACCATTTCTGAAAAAGTCATTGATATGCTGTTTCCACTTAGCAGATTCATTGAGTTTTCAAGAGATTCTCTGACTATATTTTGAGTGTTTTCCATTGTACTTGGTAATCGCCATTGGATTTCAGAGAATCAACTCTGTGATTTGTCGATTACTTACATAATCTCGATGTCCCCTTTGGCTTGCTTTCAATGATCTGTATGTTTGATCAGTATAACTTTGAACTAATTTCAACTGAACCCGTCGGAATCAGAATATTTCTCTGTTTCGATCACTAATATAATATCGATGTTCTCTTGGGCTCACTTCCAACAGTCTTGATGCTTGACCAATGTAACTGTATAATAATATCTAAAAACCCGTGTGAGTCAAGATATTGCTCTGTATAAAATATATACTTAGTCTACAAGATAAATAATTCTGCTATATATGGCTTTTCTATTTTTTTTTCTGATGTGATGATATCATAGTGATACATGATAGGACAGTCTTATCTTGATTTTGTAATATGTTTACGAATTTTTCCTTGATATGGATATACATGTAACAAATATTACTGAAAAAGTCATTCATATGCAGTTCTTACCAGAGGGAAAGAAATAGTCAGATTCATTAAATTTTCTCTTTCTGTCACGAGATTTTCTGACTATTTTCTGGGTGTTTTACATTCTACTTGATTTCAGTTGATCCGGAAATTTCTACAATGTGATTTGTTGATCAGGTACTTATTTAATCTTGATGTTCACTCTACCTCAGTTTCAACCGTCTTGATGTTTAACCAATGTAACTGTTCTCTGATATCTAGAAACCCGTGTGGATCAGTAATTTCTATGTATAAAAATGTATAATTAGTCTACATTATAAGTAATTCTGTTATAATTACTTTTTCAAATATTTTGGGAGGTGATGATAGCACAATAATGAATGTCAGTATTGTTTTGATTGTGATGGTATCTATAAAAAATGTAGATTAGTTTCCAGGAGTATGGATATACATGTGCCGAACATTTCTGAAAAAATAATTCATATTCAGTTTCACTAGAAGGAGATTAATTGAGTTTTCCTTTTTTTGTTACGAAATCATCTGGTTATGTTGTGGATGTGTTCCATTCTCCATGGTAATCACTATTGGATTTCAGATATTCCAGTAATTCCGACAATGTGATTTGATGATTACTTATATAATCTCGATGTTCCCTTTGGCTCACTTTTAATGGTCCTGATGTTTGACCAAAGTAACTTCATTTCGATATCTAGAAAACCGTGTGATTCAGGATATGTCGTGTGCAAAAACATATACTTTTCAGAATATTAAGAGAATATTTATGAGATTCTTCTAAAAACTCCTGTTCGTAAAAATTCCAGGGCACCCCAACGTGAAGGTATTCGTCACCCAAGGCGGGCTCCAATCTATCGAAGAAGCCATCGTCAACGAAGTTCCAATGGTGGGCCTTCCATTCATCGTTGATCAACCACATAACATCAAAGTTCTCCAGGATAAAGGCTTGGCTATTGGCCTCAATCCTGATACGGTACAGACGGACGATTTGAAGAGGGCTATCATTGAAGTGGCCGAAAATGAACGGTGAGTTACGTTCTCAGAGTGATAATTGAATAGGTTGGCCATGAAATATTTTTTATTCGCAGATATAAAATTAAAATGCAAGAGGCCGCCGCCATTCTGAGGGACCAGCCAATGAAAGGGGTGGAAAAGGCAGTTTACTGGATCGAATACGTTCTGAGACACAAGGGTGCTAAACACCTTAGAAGCCCAGCTGCTGACATGCCTCTCTACAAATATTTCATGGTAGACGTCGTCTTATTCCTGCTGGTTTCCTGCTTCTTATGTATCTTCAGTATTAAAAAAGTGTGTAGGATAATAAGTTCAAGACTGAGAAACGAGAAAGTAAAGAAAAATTGAACGACTAAAAAGTCATCATCTGGGTTTTCATTCAAACTTATCCCTGAACAAAACATCACTCAGTGGTGCAGTTCATTTTTCTGCCTTTACGTGTTACCACGCAGTTTCTTTTCACTTGGTTTCGAGTAAATCGTAGTTAGATCGATTAGACCTCATTATTCAAAGAAATAAAATGGAAATGGGAATGCTATTTCCTCAATAGAATCCTTTCTGGAAAATCGACAACAAAAAGTAAGTATAGATGGACTTGACTCTCAAAATCTCCACCTTCACTCAGGTGTACCAGAAGGTTCCATTCTGGGACCCGTTCCCGAATAAACAAGGATTTCGAAACTTTTGTAGGAACAGCATCTAATCATTGCCTCAAGATTAATGAGAGTAAATCAAAAGCAATCGTTTTCGGAATTGAAATTTGAAAAACATGTCAGCAATGATACAACGTGCCTTTTTCACATCGAAAAGCATTTATAGCCAAAGACATTTTCTTCCATAGGGGGGGGGCTACATTTTGCGAGACACTTCTATTATCAAATTTCACTTATGCAGATGTATTGTATAATGCATGTTCAACTAGTCAGTATCAGGGAATGATCCAAAAAGTTCAAAACTCTTGTTTACGACTCATTTAAGATATTAGGAAGCGACAGAGAATTTCACATAAACTGCATGACATTGGCTGGCTAAATCTGTAAAATAGAAGAAACCTTCATGCTGCAACTCTGTTTCATAAATTAATTTCGAGCAAAACCCCTGCATATCTGCAGAAGAAAATTATGTATACAACCGATGTACACAATCTCAACATAAGAAGCAAAGGCTTACTAACACCTCCAAGTTTTAGGTTAGAATTTTTTAGGCGTTGCTTCAGCTTTCAAATATGCAAAATAAACAATCCAATACCTGAATACATCAAAGAATATAGGACACAGCGATCACGTCTGAAATTTAAAAAACTGTTAATGGATTCACCATAAAATATCTTCATTTTCTCATAAACATCTCTGAACTATGTGATTCATCACTCTGTGTACTGCATAAATAACTCTGAACTATATTTTATAGTGACTTGGCACTATAAAAATTGAATTCCGTTTTTTATTTTCATTTATTATCACTGTGTAAGTAAATTTTTTGTTTGAAAAGCTAGGGTAATGAAATAAATAAAGACGTTAATTATTATTATTATTATTCAACCTAACATAGATTCCCTTCCTCCGATTTATCAATAATTGTATTGTATATTAATGGTAGCAATGCATGTAGCGAGTACATGATACAGAATAAAGTTAAATTATGTACTAGTTAATACAAAGCTTTATGTTCGACTGCTAAAATTGCCACATTTCAACTAGCAAAACAGGTATCAAAATGAATAGAAGACACTCAATGATTTTCAGTCAAACTGGATTCAAAGAACTACGACAAAATACTGACTCAATAATCACGTGTATTAATTTCCAAACTTTCTGGAAGGTTAAGTTTATTTTCTCGAAATCGTTGACAATGCAATGTTTTTCAATCAAGAGTTGAGCAGCAAAATTTGAATTTGTGTTTCGATTGACGAAACAGTTCCTATGCTCTGATAATCGTTGTTTAAATATTCTGCCCGTTTGGCCTATGTGAAAACACAAGACCCACAAGTTGATTTATATACTCCAGATTCATCAGTTTCATCTTCATTGTTTTCAATAAATTCACTTAAATAATTATCTGCGTTATATGCGATATTGATGTTGTTTTTGCGTAAGAAAGTAAACATGTTTTCGGTAGTATGGTCTAAGTCATTCAGTGTCATGTTGGTACGCGTTGTACCGGATGGTCTACACTTCAAATTGTCAAATTATATGAATACTGATGTTACATTACCTTTTGCGGGAATATATACTCCTCTAAGGATTTTCAATTTTCACCTCACCATTCATTCTACAACATACATTTGAGATCGAGAAATCCTTCCTCTGCTTCTCCGTCTTTGAGAATCATAACCCTACATCATCTCACCAGTGCTAAAAAATGTAAAAGAATGGAAATAAATGAAGCCCCCAGATCCCTATTCATAACTTCAATTTTCCATTACAGTCTAATTCTTCGTGAACCGGTAAATTTCCCGCATGAATATTCGATAACTATGAATTATTCATTTCTCTGAAAACCTCACATCGAAAACCATCAACAAAATTATGTTTAGCGTCACCTTTCGAACTCCCATTAGATTTTTTTAGTGTCACTAGCTTTCGCTCGTGGCTGTTCCTGTGAAGATTTCGATGATCAAAGCGGCCAAATTGGATGATAGTTCCCCTTGTTCTAACATGTCATGTATCACAACATATGATGCAATTATAAAAAACGAAAAACTATGGTGCGGCTAGTTGGAAGGGTAGATTTTGTAGCGAAACGCATATTAACTATCCAAACACAAATATTTCTTTTTAAATTTCGACGAATATCAGACTGCATAAAGATACCTTTGTTCAGCTTCAAATGATCATGAACGTGTGACTTCTTCTTCTTCATATTATGGGCCATTTATGACCATTTTGCTGTAGTCAACCGAGCGTTCAATAGATGGAACACCAAAATCGCTCTGGAACGGGAGAGATAGTGAGAGTGTCCCAAGAGGCTGAAATGGAGCTGGCGACAAGACCAGCATCCGAGAAAAAAAATAACATGAAATTTTGAGAAGGCAATTAATGTAAATGAAATATGAGTGATACGAAGGATTTTCTGCATCGACAAATATAGTACATTGGAATTATGTTGAATTATTTGAGCCAAATGAACCACTGGAATTCATAATACACGCCCTCATATATCTAAAAAAATGTTATTAGTCAGTCTATCGATATAAACCAAAACAAATCTTTTATCTACCATTATTCAGAAATCTGTTTTTCTTTTTGAACCTTTCTAGAATATGTGTGTATATTTTGGCGGGTATTGTGTATCACGCCATTATCATAGAGATTTATTTGAATCATTCCCCCTAACAATGCCTTTGAATAAGTCTCTTTTTTCCAAAATTTTCATAGATTCAAAATCAAAATTGCACGATGATTCAAAATGATAAGCAGCAAGTGCTGTATTTTCTTTTTTATTTCTTATTATTTCCATAGCAATCATATTTGTGTTGATACATTCTGATTTTGATGTATTGTTTAGTTTGCCCTATATAACATTTCCCATATTCACAGGGAATACTGGATATTAAACGTGGATCTGATTCAGCTGGTATCTTATCTTTTAAATGCGTGAATAATTTGCCTGTAGTTTTCAAATTGTGAATGGCAAACTTGTGAGAATCGGTTGCTAATTTTTATTTTATTTTATATGAGAGTCCATCCAGATATGGAAATTTGAAAAAGTAACACATTTCTTTGGGAAACAATTCCTGTCTATACTTTTTTCGACATTCATCAGTGATACGATGGCCCTGTGATAAGTTCATATACAGTGCTTTTTTTTAATGCCCCCCCCTTTTATTTTTGAACGGGTCAACTCAAAAAATGTAAACTTGGGATAATGAAATTGATGCATGAATACTATATTTTGGAGTAAAATTGACAGATGAAACTTTCAAGATGGCGACTGGGCGCCATCTGGGACAGAAAAATTGAAAGGGGGTCTTGTGAAACATCCTTTTGAAGCTCCTGACGAATACTTCACAACCCTAGAATATAAAGTCAATATCTTCACCTACTACAAAATGGCGGAACATTTAATAATTGCCTGAATACATCGACGTTTAACTTCATAATTTGGGGAGAGAAGCTGAGTTCAGTTCAGAAGATGCTCGAAATGATTGCCTTGAACTGCTTGAAATAAGAACAGCCTATTCGATATTTCACGCCGAACATTTTCAAACACAGTAACGTCGAGATTTCTAAAAATATTTATTATTCTCTGCCGTATATACAATATTGAAGCAGGTTCAGTTTCGTACACCTTTTGCTTCAAATAGCCCCATGAAAAAAAGTCTACAGGTGTCAAATCTGGCGAGCGGGCTGGTCATTCCGTAGGACCTCGACGGCCAATCGGGGAAAGTATTATCCAAATAGTTTCTTACTTGTCCGTAGTAATGTGGTGGTGCTCCATCTTGTTGGAATACAATATCCATATCGAATTCATTAGGATTCGCTTCGACGATTTCGGTGATCAGAGGGTCAACAGTATTTTCCAGCATATTCAAATACAGTTCCCCTGTTAAATTTTGTTCAATGAATAGAGGTCCTACAATATGGTTTCCTAATATTCCTGGATATTGAGTATGAGTTTCCTGGAAAATGTTAGGGTTGGTGTCACTCCAATAACAGAAATTTCGTCTGTGAACCTTGTCGTTGAGATAAAATGGAGGTTCGTCACTGGAACAAATATTGTGGAGATAGGTAGGATTCCTTGCAATGGTTGCCGTCATAATTTCGCAGAATTCTGTTCTTCGATCAGGGTCATCTTCAGTTAACTGGTGTACCATTTTGATTTTGTATGGATGATACTTATTCCTCTTCAAAAGTCTCCACACAGTAGAAGGACACACCTCACAAACATTCGCGATGGAGGAAGTAGACTATTGAGGATTTACTATCATCTCACCAATGATTTGAACTTGCTGTTCTTCCGGAATGGACGGATGACCTGGAGGCTTTCTGTTCTGTACACTACCGGTAGTTGTTAATTTGGTTACAAGTTCCCTTAAATATTTTCTACAGATAGGACAATTCGGGAAACGATCATTAAATATTCTTTCGGTTTCGTGAAAGTTACGCGTCGCACCGTAAATAAAAATTGCTTCGATTTTTTTTTCCAATGGACGAGAATTGACCATTTTAGAGATAGTTCACGTGGTAAAACCGAAAACTAAATGAGAATATTTTAACTGAACAATGATGTTCGTTGTCGTACTGACATTTCTTGTTATTTTTTGTTTAAACAAAAAATAACCCATCAAACCTTATCGTGTTGTTGGGATTGCCATATGGCAGAGAAAAACAAATATTTCTATATGTATCGATATTAATGGGTTTGTATGCAGGTAATCATTAAATGTTCCGCCATTTTGTAGTAGGTGAAGATATTGACTTTATATTCTAGGGTTGTGAAGTATTCGTCAATTTAATTTTTTTCCCAGATGGCGCCCAGTCGCCATCTTGAAAGTTTCATCTGTCAATTTTACTGCAAAATATAGTATTCATGCATCATTTTCATTATTCCAAGTTTCAATTTTTTGAGTTGACCCGTTCAAAAAATAAAAGGGGGGAACATTAAAGAAAAGCACTGTATAAACAATACCTCTAAAATCGACAAAAAAGTTGATTGACATAATTTTTTCTTAAGTGATAAAAATATAACTTTGTGTCCACAGTCCAAATAATTGCCAACAATACAAATCAACCTGAAAGATGGTTATAATATAGAAATTTGAAAGCTGATTACAGAACACTATCAACTTCTACTAATATACATGGTGTCCCGAAACTATAATGCCAAATTGATTCCCTTCGAAAAATAAATAGGGCTTTCCTAATATCTTTTTTCTCAAATGTCGTTCGTTGCAGAGATAGGGGGTGATGAATATGAAAAATTGAAAATACCATGATACTCTTCTTGTACGCCACTGGTGGCAATTGAAAATTTTTTTTTTTAAATAAAGCACCCATTAAACAAAAACATTTCTTCAAATGTAATTGAAAAATTTTCAAAACTATGGAAGTTATGAATAAAAAAACTTTTTCATATTCAACACCCTGTATCTTTGCAACGAACGACATTTGAGAAAAAGGATATCACGAAAGTCCTATTCATTTTTCGAGGGGAAATCTTCCGTTTCAATTTGCACCATAGTTTCGGGACACCCTGTATATAAGGATAACTGGCGTATCATACATTTCGAATATAATAAAACAACAAATAATGTTTTCTAGATCCAACTACTTCAGTCGAGGTAATTTCAGCTATAAGTTGACTGAAAAATTCTGGTTCTGAAAATGCTTTGATCTTTGACTAGATGTTCTTGTAAATATTGGCCTCATTTTCTATATTGCGGCATTATATCTTTATCTAACCGTCGAATCTGATCCATTCTAAAACAACTCAAAGTTCAATAACGTTCGAACGAATCGCATTATGATAAACTACGACGTGTGCGTCTGGGTAAACAAAATATGAGGTTCTCCTAAATTTGTAATATCTGACAAAACTATTGTTCGCAAATAGACCCGTATCGAAAGATGAAACGCATGGAAATCATTCTGGATTTATTCCACCTGATATGTCATTCTCAATAACAGGTGATGCTTTTTCAAAGTTTATGATGATTACGTAAATTTAAATAATGGAAGACCTAATTATATTCGACACAACACTCCACAGTGGTCCCAAAATAACGTCAAGGTGTCATTGGATGCGGAATTTTATCTGGATATATATTTTTTTAAATACTACAAAAATAAACAAAAATGACCATGTGTCGTTTTTTAAGAAAAACATTTTTTTCCATTTTTTATTTAATTTTAAAAATTCTTAACTTTTAACTCAATTTTTTTCTGGTTTCTTATCATTATAATTATTATAACTAATAAACTATTGAAGATACGACGGGAACACTTAAAGTCTTTATTGTTTTCCATAAAACAATGAACAAATTGACTTTTCTTTTAAGTTCTTACTCAATTATTTATTTACTGTTTTGTTGTTATTATTTATAAAAATACCTCGAAAAAAAAAAGTCAATGCTTTTAAATTTGAATATCTTATAGACTATCAAAGTTACGATAAAAATACCTCAGGTCTTTTTTGTTCTTTATTAAACAATGAACAATTTGAGCTTTTGGTCGAAGAACGAGGATAATGTGATTGGAACCCAGGAAGAACAACAGCAAGAACAACAAGAAGCTATCAAGGAAACTAAAAGTCACGAATCACCGCCACAAAAACGTTCAAAAAGATTGTTTTAAAAATAAAGAAATAAACAAAAAGTGTTTTATGTACAAAAGTAATGCATGAAGTTATCAATGAAGTTTAAAAAATTATATATTATGTCAATATTACTTTTAGTTTCTAAGATACCAAGACTGAAAAAGTCAGAATTTTATTTTCTTCAATATTTTTTCTCATTACTTCATAAATAATGTAGTAAACGCTTCGACCAAATTGTTCATTGTTTAATAAAGAACAAAAAAGTCCGGAAGTATTTTTATCGCATCTTGATAGTTTATAAAATAATCAAATTTAAAAGCTTTTTTTTCGAGGTATTTTTATAAATAATAACAAAAAAGTAAATAAATAATTGAGTAAGTGCTTAAAATAAAAGCTCAATTTGTTCATTGTTTCATGGAGAACAAGAAAAACTTCAAGTGTTCTCGTCGTATCTTCAATAGTTTATAAGTTATAATAGTTATAATGATAAGAAACAAGAAAAAAAAATAGAGTTGTGGAAGCATGAGCATTTTTAAAATTAAATAAAAAATGTAATACAATTTTTGTGCTTGAAAAACGACACATGGTTATTTTTGTTTATTTTTCTAGTATTTAAAAAAAATAGAGCAAAAATGTATTTGTTTATAACAAATTCTTTATTTAATGAACAAATAAAAAATAAAAATAAAAAAAAGTCAGAATAAGAAAGATATAGAAATAAATGAATTAAAAAATTGTTCCTTAATATTAATATTTACTAGCAAAAAAAATTCCTAACAAGCAACAATTTTTTTAAGTAACGATTTTTTTCTCAAAAATCAATATATTCATGTGGCTTTTAACAATGAATAAAAAAACAAATCAATCGGGATATTTGAAATATTAAAAAATTTACAATGTTTTATTTGTTTTTACTTTTTTAGCATCTTCAATTGTTAATTAAAAAAATGGATATTTAAATTTTTAATTTTTCCTAAAGCCTTCAAAGAACAGCTGAAAAAAAATCTGGCTGCTGGTTTAAAAATTATCAAGGTTTTTTGTTCACTCCCAACTTGGAAAAAATTGTTAATTAACAAAAGCATAATTGATAATTAAATTGAGTTTTTTTTTTGGTGGCGGATAATTGTTTGTTCAACTACCCAGCAAGTGCCTGATTTTTTTCATTCCTTAATATTCATATTTAAAATAATAGTTTTTGTTTAAGCCCCGAGTCATTCGTTTTCACCCGTATTTTCCCCGCTCAATTAAAATTAAAAATATTGGTGCTACATTTTCGGGAAGGACCTTTTTTTAGCAAATTTCCTGCTCTCTTTGGATCATTTTTCAGATTTCCGATTTCTGCAATAGTTTTCGATATATTTGCAAAAAAACGACCCCTATTTTTTTTCAATTAGAATTGTTTATAACTTTTAAACTATTTGTTTGCGAGACATAGAACAAAGCGTAAATCATATCTAGATACAATTCCGCATTCAATGACGTGAAGGCCTTCTCCAATGGGACGAAATGGCACTTGTGAACCAGACTATGAACAAAAAGTCAGATAACCTTTTCTCGGTAACATATTTTGACCCAAAATGAATTAACACCCCATTATTTTGTAAAAAAAAACTACTTTTTTGCTAGAATGTGACTGTCTAAGTTACCCCTATTATTAAAGTTACCCCTTTGCGACAAATGTTCCATTCTCGTGACCTTTGAAAACAATTCAGCAAAAAGAAGGCTTAAGTCTTAAAAAAATGTTAAATCACCCTTCTGAATACCACCACTTTGTAACCTTTTTTTTATATTTTTCCCATAATTCTCGTCAGCCTTAGAAGCAATTCCACGAAAAAACGGCTTGAATCTGGATTTTTTTCGAACCACCCTTTTGTGACAAGATATTTTCAAAATTTTTACCATGATCCTCGTCACTCTTAAAAGCAATTCCGCGAAAAAATTCTCGAATCTGATTTTTTTTTGGTACCAGCCCTTTTAGAAACCACGCCTTGGTGACATTTTATTTTTCCCATGATTCTCGTCAGCTTTTAGAGCAATTTCGCGTTTCATATTTATCGTGTTCACTTCTTGGGACATGCTGGTAGTCAACGTTATCGTGAATTCATCAATATACTGGCTGTTGTCGTTTTGTAATTTGAGATGACATGACAAAAATAAAACAATCGACCTTGATGAAATATCTTTACACGATATTAATGATTTATAGTGCTGGTAATTACGCGAAATCAACTCCAGGGCCGGTCTTAAAGAAAGTAAACCAGAACTAGTTCATGTCAAGTGGTTTCTGTGGAATAAAGTATTAAACCAGTGCGCCCGAATATCTTTCACCGCCCAATAGGCCAGTAGAAGTAGACATGATTTTCCCAAAATTTAATAATAATTACAAAAGTTTTAAAACTTCAGTAGAGTGAAAAGTACGTTCAAATGACTATTCCACGCACCTTGGAATTTTCACAAAATCTGACCAATCAAAAACCAGAGACAGCTTGTATTATCGCGAAAACACCAGCTGTCTTTCAATTCTGATTGGTCTATCAGCATGGTGTTTTCAACGACGTAACCATGGATACGGATCGCAATGCAAAGTTTGACAGTTTGACCAAAAATAATTGTAGCTGCAAACGTCAAAATGAGTCGCTTCGGTACTACTTCAAAAGAAGTAATAAACCAAAATTTTGAAGTAAATATACCCAGTAACACAAAAAAATCAAAATCTTATATATGGAGACAATTTATGACGTTCTGTGCGGAACGCAACTACAAAGTAGATGCTGAAAATAGCAACGAAAGATTAGCATTCATTCTGAAAGACTGGGCATTCAATATGCGAAAAATTGATGGTAGTGATTACAAGGAGAGTGTTATCAAAACCATATGGAACACTAATGCAAAATTAGTACAAGAAAAATATTTTTGTGAGTATCAGAGACATATTGATCCCTTCAAAAATATAATGTTCAAGGAGGCGAGGGCGGCTCGAGATAGCCAGAGAAAATATAGAAATATGTGCTTACAATGGTACGAAGACACGCCAGAGGGACTCCAAAACAAGTTTGTTCACATAGCTGCGTAGAACTAGCTTGGAGAGGTAACGAAGCAACGTTTTCCAAGTTACATTTTTTTAAGGGAGAGACTGACAACAAAGGCTGTTTAACAAACAGAATTGCATATAATAATAATAATAATAATAATTCGTTTATTGCACACCACATTTCATAACATTTAGAAAAAAAAATATATATTTATAAATCTGTAGGTAGGTACCTATGTGATGAGAAAATGGCCTTTGGTTCAGATTGCTAAGTTACCTCGCATCTGATCTTCCACCAAGGCCTTCATTTGAAAAAAGTCATGTTGATAACCCGATATTCTCCAAAACCCGCCACGGTGGTGATAAAAACTGTGCAGATACTAAATGGCTTACTCAAAATTTGAAAAATCCTGAAATGTGTCCTGTGAGATTATACCGGAAACTTATATCGAAAAGGGGAATTATTACCAATGACAGACTTTTTCTGACAGTGAATGGCAAGTGGAATAAATATAATAATAATAATTGGTACAAGAATTGCCCTATTGGTATTAATACAATATCAAAACTATCTGCAGACAAGATAGGATTAGATACTAGAAAACTAAAAATAAGAAATCACTTTAATCGTGCCACTGCAGTTAGTCAGTTACTACAATCCGGCGTTAGTGAACAACAAGCTATGGAAATTACTGGACATGGAAGTTCGAACTCGATGAAACCATATTTACATCTTAGTGCTGAAAATCATCAGAATATAGTGAATACTTTTAGGAGTACTTCAAGTACATCAAGTAATAATACCAACAATACATTGTAGCCACCTAATAACGGTCATACTATTCAAATTTTTTCAATTGCACCATTTATAATAATTATAATCGAGAATAATATATTATGCTCGTGTTCATAAAAAATTATTTATTGTTATAGGTAACAAATTATAATTGAAACAAATCGTTTATAGTTTGAATAAATATTTCATGCTTATAATTAAATTTGAATTATTTATTATTATTAAATTTCTTCCACTCATTCTGCCGAATTTAAATTTTTTGACCTTTCATTTTGTTCGTGAAATAGTCTAATAAAATACCACTCGTGATTGAATTTATCTTATAAGTCTGTCTTTTATTTCTAAACTCAACTGAGTTGCTTGAAGAAAACACCACTCGTCCTGCGGACTCGTGGTGTTTTCAAGCAACTCAGTTTCGTTTAGAAATAAATCGACAGACTTATCGCGAAAATTCAGCCACTAGTGGTATTACTACTGATAATTAGTATGATTTTGCAACCCTCTTTTCTGAACGGAAAATTATCAAAAAAAGCAAAAGTTCTGCAAATCGGGTAGACAACTCATTTTACCAATTGGTGGCAGTATAATAATTTGCAAACTATGTTACAATGCGGCACATTAGATATTAAAATATTATTTATTTTTTCAACACCTGTGTTATCTGCATTATAAAGATTTTTATATACCTAATAAATGACATTCATTGTGTTACCAAGTTAAATATCGACCAAGAAGAAGCTTGTCAACGGTAGGTGGAATAATTTAATGTTGAAAGCTCATGTTTTCGAAATGAGTCATATTATAATTAGGAATTTGCATAAAAAAATCATCTGAGTACGTTTGATGGAATATCGAGAGTCTCTCGACACGTTTTCATAATTTTCTTGATTAATTACAAAATGGAAGAAATATTGAGATTTAAAAAACACTCGTACAGTTATATTGAAAGAGCAAACAATAGCGCGTCACAGGAAACAGTCGAATTTCTTCCTCACCCTGTTCAGGTTGAGTTTGTTGGCATATATTTACCAAGAGTAGGAGTGCAGATAGTGAACTGTGAACACAGCTCCTGTCCGTTTCGATTCATTTTGGATTTGGGTATTCATTCGAGTACATTGCTGGATGGAAGCAGTGGCGTCGACAAAAGTTCACACAAACTAAACAGCCGATTTATTTCATTATTTGTTTTTCAATCAATCTATCATACCCCATGACAGGTTTTAATGTCAGAAAATACTAATTTCAAAGTGTCTCTCCAAAAGAAATGATTCTAACTTTTTCCATCTTTGCAAAGTGAGATTGCTTCTTAAAAATGTGTTTCCCATTTCTTCCGGTCTTCCTGATGATCGTGGAAGCGTGAAATAGATTTTCGTTGACAAAAATGTATTGGAGACCTAGTGAATGCGATGTCCCTCCTGCGTCAATGTTACGAATGATTTCTGGTGAGTACTCTCTTTTGGAAAACATTTTCTTTGCCTCATTCATCTATACGAGTTCCTAATCAAGACCGTAATGGAAAATCAAATAACTATCTGGATGAAAATGCAAATTTTCAATTTAAGATTTTTTCTTTTGAGTTAGGGCCTTTTCAGAATATCTATCAGATGTAGTTCAATGTCCAGCGTTGGCTTTAGCCGGGGAAGCAGTTGTTTTCTGTTAGACATTCACAAAAATAACTTCATTTTAATCGTGGATTTTTCAATTCACAGAAAAATCTTTCTATCAATATTTAATTGAGAATGTTTCCCTTTTCAACTTGTTTTTCAATGTTATTTTTTAAGGATGATTGAATGGCCATATAAATTGTTTTTCAATTACTCAATGCTAGAGTCGAAATGTATTGCGGAAAACAAGTAATTTCAAATGATAGGGTGTGTTCCGTTCTCCCTTTGAAATTGATTCTCAATGGTAACTGGGGCCGAATATATTAATAATTCAATGTCAAAATTAAAAGATGGCGGAAATATTTTGTGATTTATGTTCCGATTCTATCCAAAAGTGTTATCCGGAGATTTTCGGGATCGCAATAAATAATGAATTACATGTCTAAATTCAAGAATTCAAGATGGCAGAAGAAGTTTTGTGATCTACCTTTTAATTCGTAAAGGAGTGTTCGATGTCGAAGATTGTGGATTTTTTGTCAAAATTCAAGGTAGCGGACGGGTTTTTTCACTAATGGTCCGATTGATTCTTTCGAAAATTGATATCCTATGGTTTTTGATCTAGAATAATGGATTCCATGTTGAAATCACAAAATTTAGGGGGGTAAAAATTAAACAAATTTAACACTAACATTTATTCAAATGTACTGAAATGGAACAATGTTTTAATAGATGTGTGAGGCAAGTTATTCTGTGTTCAAACTAAATTAGTCCTATGACAAACTTCTGAGTCTGTAATTACCGGTAATCAGATAACTAACAAAACATGATTTTTTTCACTGCATCTGAACAAAAGCTTGTCTTGGAAAAGTTTTTCATTTTTACAATTTTGTTAGCTTTCTGCCTTCAATCAGATACAAATTTCACGATCGTAAAATCGGTTTTTTGCAAAAACCAATGATTTCATGAAAGAGATATTTTTTGCTTAAACTCGGTGGTCTCATAAAAATTCGGGAATCTCTTGAATTCTCCCATTCATGTCATATTACTTTTTTCTTAAAAATCATCATATCCAAAAATCACTGAACCCGAAATTTCACAAAAGCATTGAATCATTTGCTCAAAAAAAATCGTTAAAAAAAGTGAAGCCATAAATCTTTCAACCTACAACTGTGTTACGTCCCCTCTTTATTTAAAATTTATATGAATCTAGAAAATGATTCTTACGTGTCGATTACATTTCAGTCCTTCATTCGAATTCAATGGAATTTTCCATGCGAAACCACAATTGGAGTAAAAAAGTCGAGTGGAAAAGTGAATTATAATTCAAGAAATAAATACCTGTAAAAATTCAATTCGAGATCTCACAAATTTTAATTTTTCAGCAACGTTTCTGTTTGATGATGAAAATTATGTACTGTAGTTATTTACTATCGACAACGTTTTGATATCCTTACCATAGAGCAACGATTATTCATTTTAAAATCTCTTAAAATCTCTATAAAGCCTTGTTGTGACAAGTAAAAATTTCAACCAGTTTAGTGCTGTGATACAGTTCCTTAAAGACTGTCGACTGTTTAATTTAATTTGAATCCTATTATGTAATCGAATGTAACACAGATCCCGTGTCAGTGGCCACTAGATGCCAAGACACGTTAATTATAATAAAAAAAGAAATTTCAAATGAAGAATGATTGTATGTCGTTTCTAATGCAATATAAAAATTAATGTCTTCCAATACTTTTTTAGTAGAATTTAGCAAAATTTTGTACTCTTTCGATTGTTGCATTCGAAAATGTTGGGTTCAATTTATTTCGCTGATTAGTCGAAAACAGTGTGTGTGATTATTATCATTATTATTATTATATACGCGATGGATAATCAAGTATTTAACTGGACCACTGTAGACATATGTCGGTCGAATATATATCTTGAACCTATTTGCACAATGTTTACAATTTATGGCCAAATCACAAAAAAACAAATCAATTATATAAAAAAAAAGTTCCGTTGAACAATGACGGTTGCAAATCTTTTGCGTCACGTAAAATACTAGTCGTAATTATAACTGCAATTTGCAGAATTTTTTTAATTATTACAGTAGTTGTAAAAATGCAAAAAAAAATATTAATGAATAAATATGTTACAAAGTTACATATCCACTGACCCCGATATTCTCTTTATTTGCAACCACAATAGAAAACTTTTTTAATCATTTCAATGCTTGTGTCTATTGAAAACGGCAACGTCGATGAGACATAATGTCGACATAATATATTTTCGTCCTCTCAATTTGGGTTCCAACCCAATAAAAGCACCAATGATGCTATTTTCAACCTGTTGAAGGCAGTTTACACAGAATTGAATACCGGTGAAGCTGTTGGAGCAGTGTTTTGTGATTTTTCCAAAGCATTCGATTGTGTGAATCACGGAATACTGCTCCAGAAGCTGGATTGCTATGGAATCAGAGGTGTAGCTTATAACTGGCTAAAATCGTATCTCTCTAACCGAATTCAGATGGTAAAATGTAATAATAAATTGTCGAACCCTTCAGATATCGATTATGGTGTGCCCCAGGGCTCGGTATTGGGACCACTTCTTTTTCTTATTTATTTAAATGATCTTGGTAATATCAACATTTCCGGAAAATTCACCATGTTTGCAGACGACACCACAATAATGTGGCACGGAAAAAATGTTGAACTCTTGAAAGAAAATATCACTTCTGATTTGGAGAAAGTTAAACGATGGTGTGACTCCAACTTACTGTGCTTCAACATTGAGAAAACAAGCATATAACCTTCAAATTAACTTTGATAACCTAGCTTTAGGCAACAGAGGGTAAAGCCAACCCCACACCAAAATTCTAGGTTTATACCTAGATGACAAATTGAAATTTGAAGCGACATAAAAAAAAAAAACAAGCATACTAACCTCATTACCAATGAACTTGGCCTCAATTCAGGCAGAATAGCGTACTTCTCACTGGTTGAATCTCACATAAGATATGGCATCTCCTTCTGGGGTTCCTGCTCTAACCAGTTGATGCACTCAATATTTGTACTTCAAAAGAGAGCATTGAGGTACTTTTGTGAATGTCGTTCAAGGGTTCATTGTAAGCCTCTTTTTACATCGAATTTTAACGCTAACTTGTATATTTATTCTCGAAACAGTGTGCTTAATACATAAAACAAAATCAAAAGAGCCAAATAATAGACCCTGTTATATTACCCGTCAACACAATAATATTAGTATGCCCATACCAACATCATCTTTGACCAAAAATTGCCTTATATTCGAGAGTAGGAAGATTTATAACCACCTACCTGGCATTCTCAAGAATACAGTAAATCTCGCACCATTTATAAATTCAATTAAGAATATCCTTCTCAAAAAGGCATATTACAACCTTCAGGAATTCTATAGTGACAACCTTAGTTAGATCATTATGTATGACTAGCACTGTACACCCATTTATTTATTTTATTATATTGTAATTCCTCTGACTACTGAATGTAGTTTATATATCGTATAAATGTAATTTTTAATTGTTGAGTATTGTTAAAATTTTAACGTGTAGTATGACAATCAACTAATAACATTTTACCATGTTTTGGAAGTGTTATTAGTTGTGTTTGTATATATTTGTATTTATGAGTAACTATTTTTATTATTAATAATTGTTTAATTGTTTATGTCCCTTTCACAAAGCTTTGTCAACGAAAAACTATCTTAGACAATAAAGTATATTTTGATTGATTGATTGATTGATTGAATAAATGATGCGTTTTTCAGAAAAGGTTGCAAATGTACGTACGTAAATATGTTGAACTTTTTTCTATTCTTATCTAAATTGCAGAATTTTAATTTTTTTGAACAAATGACAATGAAAAACTTTAAAATATGACAAGTGTTAATTTGCAATTTTCAGTGCAAAATTAAATAAAAATATTTTGCAATTAAAACAAGTCTCGTTAATCACAGACTTCTGCAAAGTGTTATTATCATTTCCATTAATGCACTAACATACCATTGTAGTTTTGAAAACTTTTGGAATTAATGTGAATTGATTACTACTGGCCTACGAGTCTAGGAAGGCCTCAAAACCGGCACTGGGTTCATCTTATATCATAAAATCGCTTCCTCTGTTGAATTAAATAAAATGAGTGAGACTTGATACTAACAGTCGGTTGTTACATTCATTTATCGTGCGTGATCTTAGTGAAGTTGATCGCATCAAAAATGAAGTGTGCATGGCTACTCATCGCTCTGTGTCTCAAAATCTCACCCACTCAACCGGCAAGAATCTTGTGTCTCTTCGTAATACCGCAAGTGAGTCACCAGAACTGTCTACAACCGATTGGCAAGGAACTTTCCCTGAGAGGTCACGATACGACTGTTATATCACCGAGAATCTTCAATGATTCATCGCTTACCAATTTGACGGAGATCGACATGAGTTTTACCGACAGCATTACTACTGATGCGAATCTCCGTAACAATCTGTCCAGAGAAAATTCCCTGCTTAAGAACTATTTTTTCTTAGTGAAATTCGTGACTGATGTAGTGGAAGCTTTCATGGGACATCCAGAGGTGCAGAAGTTGATCAAGGACGAACGGGAGAAATTCGATTTGGTTATTGTTGAAGGTCATTTACCGCTCATACACGCCTTTGGTGCACGTTTCCAAGCTCCACTTATAAGTGAGTATTGCGGACAAATGAGAACTTTTGACCAGTGTGAAAATAGAAACGGTCGTCTCTCCAGAAACGAAATATTAGTATATGAGCAAGGGTGTCATATGTTATTCCTACAAAACCTTCCGAAATGAAATGGCAATTGGAATTTTCTACAGTATTATGATGGTGGTGATGATGATGAATGAAAGTTTACACACAATTATGATAAAAATATGATAATGGTACTTCTAATAAATCATATAAGATCATATTTATCATTGGCTGTGACAATAACATACAAGATGGAATAAAAAGGGCGTATCTGGAAATTTCTTTTTCACATAATATTAGAACGAGCAGAAAGATACCTCCATTTCGATTTTTGTATCAATACATTCCCCTGAAAACTACTCCGTATTCAAAAATCTCCGAACAGAGTTAATTCATCGTCTTCTGGATTAAAATATTATTTTCATTATATTCGAAACGAGCTGAGAAAGCATGCCTACCCCATTTCAGATTTTGTTTCTCAATTCTCGCCCTAGAAACAACTGTTCTGGAGATTTTTCGGAATACGGGGGTATTTTCCAGGGTGAGTATTCAGACACAAAATCTGAAATGGGGTAGGCATGCTTTCTCAGCTCGTTTAGAATGTAGAGTGAAAAATATATTTCCAGAATCAATGAATTAACTCTGTTCTGGAGATTTTTTTGCATACGGGGGTAGTTTCCAGGTGAGTATTGAGATACAAAATCCGAAATGGGGTGGGTATGCTTTCTCAGCTCGTTTTGAATATAGAGTGAAAAAGAAATTTCCAGAAACGATGAATTAACTCTGTTCTGGAGATTTTTTTGAATACGGGGTAGTTTTCCAGGGTGAGTATTGAGGTACAAAATCCGAAATGGGATAGGTATGCTTTCTCAGCTCGTTATGAATATAGAGTGAAAAAGATATTTCCAGAAACAATGAATTAACTCTGTTCTGGAGTTTTTTTTTGCATACGGGGGTAGTTTTCAGGGTGAGTATACAAAATAATGAAATGGGGTAGGTATGGTTTCTCAGCTCGTTATGAATATAGAGTGAAAAAGATATTTCCAGAAACAATGAATTAACTCTGTTCTGGAGTTTTTTTTTGCATACGGGGGTAGTTTTCAGGGTGAGTATACAAAATACGAAATGGGGTAGGTATGGTTTCCCAGCTCGTTTTGAATATAGAGTGAAAAAGAAATTTCCAGAAACGATGAATTAACTCTGTTCTGAAGATTTTTTTCGAATACGGGGGTAGTTTCTAGGGTGAGTATTGAGATACATAATCCGAAATGGGGTAGGTATGCTTTCTCAGCTCATTCTTAATATACTGTGAGAAATAAATTTCAAGATACGCCCTACTTATCCCATCTTGTATGTTATTGTCACAGCCACTGATAAATATGATCTTATGATTCATTAGAAGCACCATTATCATATTTTTATCATATTTTTGTGTAAACTCATTTCATCATCACCATCATAATACTGTAGAAAATTCCAATTGCTATTTCATTTGGGAAGATTTTGAAGGAACAACATGACACCCTTGGCATATACTAATATTTCGTTTCTGGCGCGACTACCGTTTCTGTTTTCACAGTGGTGAACTTTTGTATAGTACCTATATCCATCCTCAGATAGGTTCTTTCAAAATCGTACATATTATAATATTGAATTATGAAGAAATCGGGAAAGAGAAATAAATATGATTCCTATAAAGTATGTAGTAAACCAAATTGAGTAAAACTATTCGCGTGAAAACCTGTCGATAATTTTGCTGACCGCTTATAGCATAAATTACCGTAAACCACTACAGATTATACTTTATCGGGTTTGGGGTGTGGATAATAATAATATAAATCGCCTTTATTCACATGTAATATGAAATGGTGAAGTGTCAGCTGAGAGCTTTGTTTCAAGTTTACCAATTTTTTACAAACAATTTGAAGAAAAACCAGAAGAAATCGATCAAATATACAAATGCAAACAGAATAGAATAGTGGTGGGAGAAATTAATATTTCCTAAATATAACAAACAATAAATATACATCAATGCAATAAATACAATAAATATACCCACACACATATCACATAAATTTACATACATATTCACATTATAACATACACCGCATATAAATAACTACTGAATAATAATACTAACTATTAAATACATGATTCAGGTTATGTTTACATGGCAAGATTCGTGAGACGTTGGGTGACTAAGATTCCAAAGAAAAAAAAGAAAGTTTGAGTCTTCTTTTGAAATTGATTATTGAATAATCCCTAAAAGGAGTCGGAAGATCATTATGAAGCTTGGAAGCAGTGTGAATGAAGCTTCGTTTATAGAGTGAGGTGCGATGCTTGGGAATCTGTAAAGTCTGTTTTTTTCTAGTATTAACATAATTATGCTTTAGGAACCATATATATATGGGGGCTTCTCCGTTTTATAATTTTATGTAAGAGTGAGGGTGAAGTTTGAACATTTTATCTATTTTCAACCAACCCAATTCTGTTATTTTATTAGATATTTTCTGAGACCACTGCAAAAAACGAGCACAAGAGTTTTGGATTAATTGTAACCTGTTCAGATTAGAGTTTATTATTGCAGACCCGTAAAGCTGGTCACAACAAGACAATTTTGAAACTATCAAGCTTTCACATAGTTTAACCTTAATTTGTTGAGGAAGAACGTGCCTGTGAGGAAATAGTTGTTTCTGATATCTCATGGTCTTTGACCATGCAGAGGGGAAGGAGATCCAAGCTCCCCGAAGAAATTTACAGGTTCCATCCAGCACTACGATGTAGGTGCATCATTTTGCGAGTCTTTACATCAATTCCACGCAGCCTTCCAGTGTCCACTTCACTACCCCAAAGAAGTAGATTAGTATCGGAACGGCAACATGTTGCTGGCAGAAACTTTGTTCATGCCCGACAATGGACCTTTACATTTTACGAAAAAAAATCCAAAACTTATATAGGTCGATTATATTTCATATGAAACGTCCAATTGACTTAGAATGCCATTATATATTTTTTATTTCGAAAAGATATTGCGTTTCAAAGTGTACCCGTGACGTCACGTTCATCGAAAACTACCCCTCCATAATCCACGTTCAGAAACACGCATTACTGTTCTTGTCAAAAATATAGCTCACTGCTTGATATACACCATTAATATATAATTGAACACTGTTCATTGATAGACTCATTAACAAAAAAAAAAAATTTCAACAACGGTTTTCTTCATTTAAAACATTCAAAGTTTCTGAACGGGCCTTCCTTTTTATGAAGACGACCATTGCAACACCGCAAAT